>JALMQS010000666.1:745176-985579 GCA_024734495.1 Forficula auricularia
TATATTATTTATTTGTTTGAGACTATAGTTTCGAAGACTTGGTCTTCATCATCAGTCTTTTTTAATTATAAATGTTGTTTTTCATGGATATTGAAAATGTGATGTTCCTTCTTCACTGGTGGTCAGCTTAGAACTAAAGACATTATTTTGGTTCACATTCAAATATAACCATATGTTTCCCTTTCTCCTTGTTTTACAAAGAGATAGGCTGACAATGGAAGGAGGGGGGGTTTGTTTTTCTTTTTTTTTATCTTTTGTTAGAAAACATCTTAAGCAAATTGCTATTTGATAATTCAATTTTGCTGTTCAAACAAAGTTTTGAATTTTTATTGAATGATTTCAAAATTTCTAACGATTTAATTACGCTAATTAATTTTGGGTTTCTTTCTCCTTTTATTAATCTAATTCCTGTTCCTTCTGGGAAAGAGTGATTGTTTGAATTTAAATGTTTCGCAAAAGAGTTTTCATTCTTTCTATTTTTAAAATCAACTATCAAACTATAGTCTCAAACAAATAAATAATATATATATATATATATGGAAATGATTGAGATTATGAATGATTTTTAATATGATTGGCTTGAAGGGTTAGTCGGAAGGAGATTTGCCGGGCTTGGATGGGAGGTGATCTTCAGAGATGATAATCTCTAATGGCGGCCTTTGAGCCAGTTTAAAATGCTATTTAAAATAAGAATTCGCACTAGGCGGTTGAAATTATGCTTTTAACAAAATAACGGCACAATGCCCGCATTTATTGCTTCTTCTTTTCAGAACGTGTATACAAATCACTTCTTCAAAACAAGCCGTTTCGTTCCAACTTACAACTGGCAAATGACAACTGCCGGCTGGATAACAATAACTGACCTCGCTTCGAGGAGCTGGCTTCTTTTATAACCTAATTAGCTCTAATTAGCAATTAAGCTGATTGGTTAATTGTTTCGCGCGTTTTATGTGACGTATGGATAATTTTTCCCGCGCTCGATTCTTTTATAAAAGGGGCGTGTCCTTGCTGCTCACCTGTCATTCTATCGAATGACTCTGAAGGGCAAACGTCTTTTTCAAGGCGAAAATGGATCCCTATTTTCAAAAGCACTTACAGCGAAAGAGCGGAAGATGAAATCCCACATATATACAGATATATCATCTCGATATATATGTGTGTATGTTTATTTGCATCAAGCAGAGGACAACCTCTTTGTTTCTCGTTGTGAATCAACAACTCTGCTACTCTCGGCAAAACAAAAACTTTTCAATTAATTTAAGTTTATTTATTTTATTCAATTTTAGATTCAAGAATGTTGTAAACAAATATTAGATCGAGATGGAACTCGAAATATTTTCGAAGCAATACAGGAATGGTCCCTTAAAGGGGTGAAATATTGGCATTCAAAAAACCCCTTCTCTATTCATCAAAAGGATCGAAGTTTTTTAAATTGGACACCTCTGCATTATGCATCCAACGATGGACAATTAGAAATTGTTCAATTCTTGTTGTCCAAAGGAGCGGATGTGGAAGCAGAGAATTCTTTGAATGAAACACCCTTCATTTTGGCCTCCAGGTATGCTCGTGTCGATGTAGTAAAAGCGTTACTGGACAAGGGGGCAAACATCGACCATCAGGCAAGTGACAAATACACAGCACTACATGATGCAGTTTATTTTGATCACTTGCCAGTAGTGAAATTATTAATAGAAAGGGGGGCGGATAGAAGTTTAAGAAATAGGGGGAATCAAACTCCATTAGATTTGGCTAAAGAGAAAGGATTGAAATCTATTGTGGATTATTTGTCGTCTCTTTAACATCCTGACAAATAATCCTCCTCATTTATTTAAATAGTACCTGGCCACCGAGCGATGCTCAGTAACTTTTTGCTTCAGTTAAATGTTATATATTAATCCCCGAACCCCCTTCGCCCCTCGGACCCCCACCCTCGCACCCTCTGCAGTCCTCCACCCCACATCCACCCCAATCCAGCGCCACCCCCGAAACCGCTTCCCTCCCCCGCCGCCTCACCCAGTTTTTGCATTTCAAGCCTTGTAGTGGCCCACAGATTTTGTGAATATAAATAAATACTGTATAATATTTTTTTAATTAAATAACAATTTTTGGGGAAGCCGGGTTAGCCGAGCCGACTAACGCGCTGGCCCTGCTTCGGCATCGATCGATTATGACGATGTTAGAGCGGAAGGCCGGGGTTCGATCTTGGCCGGCAAATAAAAATTTCTACCGGCTAAAAACTTGGCTTCCTCACTAACCCTACTAACATTTTACTTATATGCTGTCTAAATGGGCTTTGTTCCCGGTGACAATAAATAAATAAAAAAAAAACAAAACAATTTTTGAGTTCATCAATGAATTGCCAAATTCTAATTTAGAAAAAATACGTTTGTGGGATTTAAAACTCGATTTTTAATCAAATAAATTGGCTAACTTTTAATATTATATATAATAATATTTGTAATGATCTATTAGTGGAATTTAAAATTAAAAAACCAATTAATAATTAAAAGAAAATTGAACATTTTTATCGAGACAACCACCTGTGAATAATTATTTCAATTAACAAAAAACCCATCAAAAACAACTTATTCGAAGATGAGACCGTGACAGATCGAATGTCCAACACAAAACCCTCCTAACCCGTGAATTTCATCCAAATCGTTAGAGCCATTTTCGAGAACCCGACCGGATATATATATATACAATTTTTGCTCGTTTAATATAATAAGATAAGATAATTAAATGAAATTACCATATTGACACACATTCACACACACTGTTAAAATATATGTATAATATTGGCTCCTCCGATTTGACATCAGCGCCACTCCGGTGTTGACTATCTTAACTTATTACTCACTTCATTTTCTACTCGAGTCCATGTAACATCCTATATATTGCTTTTTCCTCATGTACTATTCTATTTATTGTAATAATGTGCAACCTCAATAAAACGCTTATATATTTTATCTATAAAATTATCTATCATTGTGATATTCCGCTATCCACACCTTTTATATCTCTTAACATACACACTATCAATATACAATTTTAAAATTAAATAATAATTTTTCGCAACGCTTAGGCTTCAAATTCTAAAGAAATATGATATAGACCCAATAGTGCTAATTACATTAACATTTCGATGAAATCGAAACATCGTGTAGATTATTAAAATAATTTTCAATTAATAATCGCTATCGCAACTAAAACTTCAGAAATATAAACTAGCTCCTATTATAAATGTTGTATTATTCGCATCCATAATAAATTTGTAACATGAATAGCAGGGAATTAGAAAAAAATTAAAAACACAGAATTTTTATTAAATGGTCCAGACGTTTCGTGTCAATTTATTTTGACTTCCTCAGTGGCCCATTTAATAACAACAATTTCCAATTAATAATGAAAGGTATCATATTTTAATATATGGCGGATTAAACGTTTTTACAATTTATGAGAGTCAGTTTTGTATCTAATTGATAAAAATATTTACAAATCTTTGTTATCTACTCTTATTAAACGAGCAAAAATTGTTTGTATATATATATTTGTATCTTGATACTATTTTGAAAACGGCTCTACCGATTTTGATGAAACAAATTCTATTAACAAGTTTTGAGTATGAGAAAGCAATCTGGCTAGGTCTGGACCTCGACAAATTTCATCTTAATTGATCTTTTCTTAATTAAAGTAATTTTTGACAGAAGAAAAATCTTAATAAAAAAGTTTGTTTACATTTTTTTCAATTATGTTTTATTTTTAATTGGTTTTTTAATTTTAAAACCCACTAATGAGTTATAGCAAATATTAATATATATTATATTAAAATTAGGAATTTTTTGTTTGTTTTTAATTAACAGGTGTCTAAATCATAACAAAACAGGTGTGTTTACAAATAAAGTGGTTCAAGTAGCTTTTTTTATATAACTTAGAAACACATCTTATTTATTTTTATGTTTTTATTTCAGATCCTATACGATTATTTTTTTTATTATTATTTTTTTAATAATGTTTATCAATATGAACGAATGTAGGCAAATTGGTGTACGAGTAAACAAATATACACATAATATATACGTGGACCATTAGAAAGCTAGAAATGCAAAAACTAGGTGCGGGGTGGGGTGGATGTGGAAGGTGAAGGAGGTGGGGTGCATTTGTGGGGGATCCGGGGGTGGAAAGCGCGGTTGGGGTGTGGCGGAGTGGGGGTGTAGTGGTGAGGGCGTGGTGTATGGTTTCGAGAGGGGAGGAGGTCAGGAGTTACCGTGCATCGGTCGGTGGCTACTTTCTTCTTATAGTCAATGATGACAATTAATTTGTTATTTTAAATAAACATGTATTTATTTTGATATTTTTTTGTATTTTTTTCATTGAATACCTCTATTCCTGTTACTATTCCTATTTTCCTGCCCCCCTTTCCAAATTCTTTAAATATTTGTAGTTTTGCTTAGAAAAGACATAAAAAAATATTTTCTCAATGATTCTTAGCCATGCTTTACGTTCAAAACTTCTAAAAAATTTTAATATTTGATAAATAATTGAAAATTCATTCATTTTTAGGTTAATATTAAAAAGTTAACGTGTGTCTGTCTGTCTGTGGGAGCATTTGTAGCCAGTTAAACAAAATAAAATAAAATTTTTAATATTTTACTTTCCTCTTTAAAATCCCGTCAAAGGTGCAGATCAGAGGGGGGGGGGGGATGCTTTCTGAAGCTTAGCCCCCCCCCCCTCAAAAGCAAGAAACAAAAATAAATAATAATTAAGTTGAGTGGATATTGATGAGGCAGTCCAAAAAAAGAAGATAATTTATACTATCTTTTTATTTTTATTCTTATTAATATGAAATTATTTATTTTGTACTATAAGAACTTCGTTTGAATAATCAATATTTGCGGTCATTTTGGGAGATTTTTTTGAACATCGTCAATAAACTCTTTATAAGTTTCTTATAGTCAACGAACTGTCATAAGCTTGATATTGCCATGGTTAGTTAAAATTAAATTCATTAAAATGTAATTTTTCACGAACAAGCGCCTTTATTAAGAAAACTTGATGTTTTAGATATAGGGACATTATATATCGTCTTAAAGCATTTTTCTTCATCTTTCAATTTATTGAGTAATATACAGGGGTCTCATTTGAAAAAAACGAACTTTTGACCCCTTTTATGAATAACGGAAATAATAGTAATCTTAGCACGCCCTGTATAATATGGAGTCGACTTTTCGGCGTAAATTAAATACTCCGGGTCTGTCTAAACTACCACCAAAATATCAACTTTTCATGAATTCAGAGCACTTGTTTAATTAGGGCCATGTTTTGGACCATATTTAACACAAATTATTTTTTAGATAGGTATAGGATAATTTTAACAAAAAAGTATTTTAATAAAAGGGCGGTTTTAAAAACGTGTTAATATACGGGGTGTTCCATTTAAAAAAATAAAGTTGCTCGACTTTTCAATGGAAGCCGAAACGTCGAAAGACTGAAAATATTTTAGATCGATAGAACAGGTAAGAAAATGTAAGGTGCTAAATTTTCAGAAAAATCCTCAATTCCGTTTTCCTAAACGTCTAACGTGCTATCGACAAAATTATTAAATTATTAATTATTTATTTGATAATTAAATATTTATTCATTATTATTTGATAATTTGTTGAATAATTGTTAAGAATAATTATTAGTATTTTTTGAGATCTAATTGATTTAATATTTTGTCTATTTGATGTCATATTAAAAAAATAGTTCCAATGAAAGATGATCAGTTTTTTGTAGGTAAGTAGACGTAATATAGGGATCTATCTCAAAAAAAGAACTTGACATTGAAATACCCTTGAAAGCTTGTTATACTTCGACAAACAATAGTTTCCCCCTTGATATAAATAAGCTACATCAGTTTATTTATAGATGGATGGAATATCATCCTCGTCCTTCAATTCTAATGCTGGACTCCCTCAGGGTTCAGTCATTTCTCCCACGCTCTTTATTATTTATATTAATGACCTTTTAAACTTACCCTCCAATCCTATACATTGTTACGCTCACGATAGCACCCTCCATAATGTTCAATCCTTACTAAACAATCGCGCAAACATAGCCTCCTCGATAAATTTAGATTTAAGGAGACTTAAAAAATGGGGATCTCACAACTTGGTAAACTTTAATGCTGGCAAAACGGAATGCTGTCTAATTTCTAGGCGCGTAGATAAGAACCTTCCTGACATTTCCTTTGATTCGACCTCATTGGAATTCCGTGATAAACTATCACTGTTAGGTGTCACCTTAAGTTCTGACCTCTCTTGGAATGACCATATTATCTCAGTAGCAAAAGCTGCAACATGTAAGCTTGGCTTTCTTTTCCGAACCAAAGGTTTTTTCACCCCCCACTCAGCTCCTTATACTATACAAGGCTCAAATTCGCCCCTGTCTTGAATATTTGTGGAGAGGGGCCTCCAAGCATTCTCTTAATACCTTAGATGCAATTCAGAGGCGAGCTATCAGACTGATAGGCGTCCCGCATTAGCTGACACTCTCCACTCCCTAGCCCATCGTAGATCTGTCTCCGCCCTTTCCCTTTTTTATAGATATTACCATGGCTTTTGTTCTGACGAAATTAAATCGATAATCCCACCAAGGGCATCATTTGCGCGAAATACACGATTTTCTAAAACCCAACACCCCTACGCGCTTAAACTAGATACCAATCGAACAAACGCATTCGCCAAATCATTTATCCCTATGACTTCTAGAGACGGGAACTCTCTTCCCCGACCGTCTATCCACCAAATTATAACCTTCAATATTTCAAGACCACAGATACCTTCAACTCCGACCCAATCCCTAAATCTCTTCTTATCTTCACGATACAAGGGTCCACCGCGGACTACAGAGGTTGTACCTTCTTGGTGCAACTTCTTCTTGTATCAATATTATTATAAAAAAAGATACTATACCTACAAAGATTAAAAAAAAAACTTTTTTTACAAAATGAACAATTTTAATCAATTGTCACAGAAGAGAGGTTAAAAAATATTAAAATTATAACTTAATTTCTTTTCATTACACTTAAATCAAAAAATCACCTCCATTTTTAATTAAATTTAAACTAGTAAAATGTTCATTTTTCTTTTTTAATGAATTTCCCCCACTCCAAAAATGATAAATGATAGCTGCGATAAATAATTATTTTCAAATAAATAAGAGTAAAAATAAATATTTATTGATGATTGAAATCTTGGCTTCTTAAGGTTAAAGTACCTGGAGACACCGAGCGATGCACGGTAACCACTGACCACCACCCCTCCCAAAACCACACATCTCGCCCCCACCACTGCACCCCGACTACGCTCCACGTTACCCCAACCGCGCCTCCCACCCCCTGATCCCCCACAACTGCACCCCACCTCCTGCACCTCTCACATCCACCGAAGGGCGGATCCAGGTGGGGGGGGCGGAGGGGCGACCGCCCCCCCATAGAGGCCCGTGCCTGGCAAAAAAATTTGTAAAAAAAAAAATATTTATTTTTTAAAAAAATTTTAAAATTGAAAATAAAGTTCTATATATGTGTGTGGGGGGGGGGGGGCGTCTCTGCGACGCACTTCTGAGATGAAAAGTAAGATCGGGTACCTTATATACATTCACCCCCCCAATAAAAAATTCCTGGATCCGCCCTTGCATCCACCCCACCCCGCACCCAGTTTTTGCATTTCTAGTTTTTCTAATGGTCTAGATATTATGTGTACGAGTATATTTGTTTACTCGTACACCAATTTGCACACATTCGTTCATATTGATATACATTATAAAAAAATAAATACGAAAATAATAATAATAAAATAATCGTATAGGATCTGAAATAAAAAAATGAAATTAAATAAGATTTGATTTCAAGTTATATAAAAAAGCAACTTCAACAACTTTATTTGTAAACACACCTGTAATGTTATGATTTAGACACCTGTTAATTAAAAACAAACAAAAAATTATTAAACCAATTATTTACATGAATTTTTGCATACATTGTTTTTTGAGCTTCGATTCCGGAGATTACTTCTCCACCATCGACTGTCCTTGATCATCTAGTCTTTGTTTTTAATAAGAGGAAAAAAACTAATTAAATAAAAAAAAACCTTTTTCCGATAATTATTCCAATTTCATTATTCCTCCCAATTCATCTCTCGGAATCAATCCTCTCAAAACGAAAAATTCCTAATTTTAATATAATATATTAATATTTGGTATAACCTATTAGTGAGTTTTAAAATTAAAAAACCAATTAAAAATAAAAGATAATTGAAAAAATATGTAAACAAACTTTTTTATTGAGATTTTCATCTGTCAATAATTACTTTAATTGGGGGGTCGGGTAGCCTAGGCGGTAGCATGTCAGCCAGCTAACCAAGAGGACCCGAGTTCGAATCCGACTCGAGGCATCCGGCTAAAATCTGACCCCCGGTGTAGAGACAAATTTAAAATAAAATAAATAGTATCGTAAATGGCTTATGGCTAGAAAGGCCGAAAAGACAAAAAAAAAAAAAAAAAAATTACTTTAATTAAGAAAAGATCAATTAAGATTAAATTTGTCGAGGTCCAGACCTAGCCAGATCGCTTTCTCATCTTCAAAACTTGTTAATAGAATTTGTTTCATCAAAATCGGTAGAGCCGTTTTCAAAATAGAACTAAGATACAAACAAATATATAAACAATTATTTAAAAAACAATTTTTTACTCGTTTAATAAGAGTAGATTTTCAAATAAATATTTATTGATGATTGAAATCTTGGCCACATAAGCTTAAATTAAATTTTAAAGAATCGTTTGCCACAACCCCATAAAACAATAATTTCATATGCCACTTTATTGATATCTCCTCGTTTTTTTCTTGCTATCTTTAACCCCCCCGACAGACATATCGACAAAGTCTTGAAATGCAGACACTAAAAAGGCATTTTTTTATCCTCATACACTTTTATTACCCTCCATGAAGATGAAAAAAAGACATGACAACACCACGTATAAGGAAAGGGGGAACTGGCGGGGTGGGGTGGGGTGAGGGGATTGTAGTACGAAAAGATAAAAAAAGTACACGGCGCAAAATCCCGGGGAAATTAAGTCTGCGGTGATGACATTTACGGGCACAGACGCCTGACGATGACGTCCTTAAATGAAGGACAACCCCCAATGAAAAAGCCACTTGATTTATGTCCCCGCTGATGCTGCCTGCCGTCGTCTTATTAACTTATGGCTCTGATTATTATTCCCTTTAATTATTAAGTAAATATGAATCATTTAAAAAACGACTCACGGTTTGCCTGCATGATTTATTTATGCCTGTCTGCCTGCCTGGCTGGCATCCCGAATAGGTCAAACGTCATGAGACCGTGCCCTCGAAACCAATTATCGTCCATTCTCATAGGCCAGTTCATATATTATCCCTATTGAAAATTAACCAAGCAGCTTCTTGACAAAATAACTTTTAAACCCATCTCTATGAAAGAGAACCATTTAAATCGAAAGCAAAATATAATTATAAAAAAATCGGTTGTCTGTAAAGTCGGTTTGCGACGATAGTTGAACGTGACAACGTCATAAGAAAATACCATTCCATCAGTATTTTCTTATGACGTTGTCACGTTCAACTATCGTCAGTAAACCGACTTTACAGACAACCGATTTTTTATAAGAACAATCTAAAAGGGGTAGAACAATAGGGTTCGAAATCTAATCTAAACTGAAGGGAGGGTTCCTTCGTAAAAGATTAAACATTTTTTATTAAATACTAAATATAAGAGAGGATATAGGTGTATGGTAAAGTTATGTGGATGAGCAAATCATTTTTATTTATTTATTAAACCAATGTTTTTTACACAATTCAAAGATTAAGAATTAATTAAGTTATAAAACAAATAAAAAAATTTAAATATATATTATAGAAATACCAAAAATATAGTTTTTAAATCAGGTACGATTGTAAGAAAAAGTTGAAACGATTAATTATATTTAATATCCTTGAAAATGGGTTAACTTGTTAAAAAATATTCTTTTCGATTTACTTTTGTCTACATAACTCTTTTTGTTATATAGTGTAATCTTATTTTAAAATAATATTTTGAAATACTTTTAATTAGTAATACTATATGGTTTTCCATTGGGAGATTATTTAAAATATGGTCATTTAATGAAGAAAATATTCGAGTGTGATTCATTAAAGTCCATCATTAAAGAATTAGTCAAATATATTTCATTGTATTTTTTTTCATAAATTTTCCTCCACTGTCATTTAACGCCTCTCTAATAATTGATTCGGCTTTCCTGCACACACTTTTAATAAAAAACAAAAAATATATAAAGAAAATCAAACTTGTTTTTTATCACTGTTAATAATAAAAAGAACTGTCTTAAAGATGGATACTATTAACATACGTTCAGATGGGAAGAGAAGGTTTTGTGCCCTTCACACGATGGCGGCTGGAGGGAAATGCCTGTCTTGACTGGAGACACCCCCACTCCTGCTTTTCTAGCCTAGCTGTTCCTCCTTAGATCCTTGCTCGTTTCGCGCTCTCGCTTGCACTTCAAGCCTTAAATGGAACGCCTCAGATGAGTCATGTTTTTTCGAGCGTGCAGCCGGCTTCATCAAATTATAAGACGTTGTCACGTCAAAAAAATAAAACCGACATCAAAAAAATTAAATGCAACAAATAAAATAATAAGAACTTAAAAAATAAAATAAAATAATTATCTTATTTAGTTACAACTAAACGACGAAATATTAACATGAAATTCCTTTTTGAAGTCGGTGCCAAAACAAACTATAGCTATAAGCGAGCGTACCCGTTAAACGTACTAAAGTAAGATTCAATCGATCATCATAAAATGTATATGTTTGGCACCGACTTCAAAAAGTAATTTCATGTTAATATTACGCCTCTTTAGTTGTAACAAAATAAGTAAATTATTTTATACCTTTTAGTGGATTTGATTTGATTTTTAACTTATTATTATTTTTATTTGTTGCATTTAATTTGTTTGAAGTCGGTTTTATTCTTTTTTTTTATAAAAATTATTTTTAGCGATTTTATTATTATAATAGTGACTTAATATGATTCGGCGAGATTTCAGCCCCCGACAAAACATCCCCCGACAAAATATCATACAGACCAAAATATCTCATGACAAAATAACCCTTCCCTCATGAATCTTATGAGTAATGCAAATCGACTCCCGATTATATATATTAACCGAACCTCCGAAAGTTTAGTCCGGGCGTGGTGTGTTTCGGGCTTCCATTTTTTTTCTAATCAAACAGACATTGAAAACCGAACCAGCCAATCGTCGGCGGGGTGTGTTTGGGGCTCCCATTTTTTCCTAATCAAACACGACAGACAGCAGCACTTTCAAACGGCTAATTAGCCGCCAAAATATGAAAGTCTGTTTATATTATTCAAAACTATGATTATAAGCTTCTCACTTAATCTCTTTTGTATTCTCGCTTATACTGAGGGATATTTTGTCTGAAGATATTATGTCTGGGGATATTTTGTCACAGGATATTTTTGTCGGGGGATGTTTTGTTAGGGATATTTTGTCGGGGGCTAAAATATCGCTGTACCCTTAAATTAATACCTTGCAGGCATCTCGTAAGAGAAAGCGTCAGGCGAATGAATCAGAAAATGATAAAGAAAACTCAATTCATAAATATAGAAATTGTCTCGAAACGTTTGCGGGATTTAAA
The DNA here is from genome assembly GCA_024734495.1 of Forficula auricularia. Taxonomy (NCBI): domain Eukaryota; kingdom Metazoa; phylum Arthropoda; class Insecta; order Dermaptera; family Forficulidae; genus Forficula; species Forficula auricularia. Next base: position 756,911 of record JALMQS010000666.1, read on the forward strand.
TGAATGTTTTGAGATTTTTTATAAAAGATTTTATTTTATTATAATTTCGATTATTTGGTCATAAGAATTAGAGATTTACGTTGTTTCGTCATATGATCATATCTTCAGAACCTGACCAAATTAATATGGTACCACCTCTAAGGTACCCTCTTTCAAATAAAAATAGAATCATTAAAATCGGTTAATAAACAAAGAAGTTATGCCTGAACAAACATATCAAAAAAGGTCCAATACCAATGAAAAAAACGTGACCAATCGGAAGCTAGACTGAACCAAATGCAAAAAAAATCATCGAAATCGGTTCACGATTGGCGGAGTTATGAGGTAACATAGACACAAAAGTCAGTCGAATAGAGAACCTCCTCCTTTTTGAAGTCGGTTAAAAAACAAAGAAAAAAACAATTAAAGAGAGCCAGGTATCTTTTATGTATGTATCAAAAACACACAGCGTGCGCAAGGCAAGTTCGAGTATTGGCTTGGCTGTACATGCTATACGCTTGTTCGCACCAAACATTTCGAGTCAATTTCGACCGCCCTGCATATCGAGATCCATTTGAGATACAGAGCTAAAATTATTGACATGTAATTATGTAATCCATCTTGAAGAGAGTATCGAATTTCAGTAATATAGCATAAATAGATTCTGAGATATGGACCTTAGAATATAGCTAATTTACTAGGTGTACCGGAAAGTCATTACCGGTTTTTTTGAAAAAAAACTACATAATTTTAAGAAAATGGAAAATTTATTTATTCAAAGTATTGGCCATTTGATTCTATACAACTTGCCCATCTTTCTGGCAATTTATGGATGCCATCCCAAAAAAACTGTTTGTCCTTTGAGCAAGACCATTCATCGAGCCATTTTCAACTTCTTCGAAATTGGCGAAGTGCTGCTCTGCAAAAGCGCGTGTCCCATCGATGCGAAAAGTTGATAGTCGGACGGGTCAAGGTCTGGAGAGTACGGCGGGTGCGATAATAACATGTCCCACCCAAGTGCTTTCAACGCTTTCTTGACCGGTTTTGCTTTATGAGACGGCGCTTTATCGTGTTGTAAAATCACTTTACCGTGTCTTCGGGCCCATTCTGGACGTTTTTCGATCAATGCGTGGTTCAAATTGATCATTTGTTGTCGGTGTATTGTTTTTTCAATTGTTTTTGAGTTTGGGTTGAGGTCTTTATCCAATAACTCCTGTAGTTTCGCATCTTCAACCTTTTTTGGTCTACCAGAACGTTCTTTATCTTGCACATCGAAATCACCACTTTTGATTTTTCCGAAACCACACCTCACATGTTTTTAAGGTTAAAAGCATGCTCACCGTAAGTTTCTACCAGCAAACGATGACTTTCAGCGGCTTTTTTCTTTTGATTAAATAAGAAAAGTAATGCGTGCCACAAATGCACGTTTTCAGGCATGAAACTTGACATTTTCAAAGAGGTATAAATCTATGAAGGTGTTACTTTCTGCAAAATATAACATGTATAGCTTTTGAAGCTGATGTCAGTAGAATAAAATCCATATGTGTCAAATCATAACATTGCATACTTAAGCCTAGCGACATCTGTTAGAAAAACCGGTAATGACTTTCCAGTACAACCTGGTATAATGAATACTATTCGGAACTCTTGGTATAAATAAACGGATAGAGGCGACTAATAACAATACTACAGATAGACACGGATGATCCAATGAATAAATAGGTTTTCTGAGATGCTAATTCAACAGCCCAGTCGATGCGCCCTGGTTTCTAAAAATAAATGAATAAATAAATCTCAATCGAATTAATAACCAGATTGTATGGTCTCAAGTTTCCGTAGAAGAGGGCTTGGTCTTTTGATACAAATCCACTTGGATACAACATAATTATTCAAATGTAATTAACGCTTTTTTAAAAAATTAATTATTTTCGAATTTATGATCCATGGGTTTCAAAATAAAATTCTAATCGAAGGTTTGGCATGTTTACACCGCCGATCGGATCGGATGCCTTCTTCTTCGCCCACCTGGGCGTGTGTGTGTGTGTGTGTGTGCGCTTGAAATATTAATTGTATCCAAGCGTGCGGATGTGGATGGCTCCGGGCCAAAATCGAGGAGGAACGTTTTTCAAATTGGAACAGATGTGCGAATGCCGGCCGGGCAGGTTGCCCTGCCGTCCCGGGTGGCGTCCCAGGCGATTTGCTTGCTTTTCGAGTTGCTTATTTGTGACTAATGGCTTCCATGTGTTTAGCCTCCTTTAACAGCGACACTCCTCTAGCTTTTTATTTTTTTATAAACAAAAAGAAAAAACACATTCGGAATCAAATAAATATTTGTTTTCTGATTTAATTAAAAGCAGATTTTTTCTTCTTTATCTGATATTTGTCTGAGCTCTTGAAAACTAGAACAGTAAAAAAAAAATAAGAAAACTTGAAAAAGCGGCCAAGTGGGAGTCAGATTGCATACCAACCACATTATACGAGCTCCGTCCCATCTCAATTGGCCCACCAATGTTTTTTCGGTAAATTTAATTTAAATATTTATTTTTATTATCATTTGGAACAACATTTTAAACAATTTAAAACATTTTATTGTAACATTTAACTTAAAATTATTTTTTAATTGTTAAAAACAAGGAAAAACATACAAAGTCCAAAAGCTTTACCACTGTGTGACGTGGCCTTTATTTTTAATTACAGCTTGAATTCTTTTGGGCAACGTATTTATTAAGTTTTGACACTCATCTTGAGTGAAGTATCCCAAATATTTTGAAGTTTGTGTTTTAATTCGACTACGTTTCTAGCTGGTTGTATTCGTAATAGCTTTTTCATTGTGTGCCAAAGAGTTTCTATTGGTGACAAGTCGGAACTGTTTGCCACCCACTCCAAAAGTGGAACATTATGATCAGAAAGCCATTTTAAAGATTTTCTTGATGTATGGCAGGCCGCCCAGTCTTGTTGAAACACAAAATTATTATTATTCTGCAATGCATCTGCCATTGTTGGAAGTAACGATTTTTTTAAAATCTCTAAATATTTATTAGTGTTTACAATTCCATCAATGAAGTGAAGTTTTCCAACACCTCTAGCAGACATTGAACCCCATACCATAACTGAAGCAGGAAATTTTACTTTCTTTTTTAAACAATCTGAATTGAAAGCTTCATTTTTCTGACAAATAACTCTGCTTAGATTGTCCCCAACACAAACTTCAAAACGCAGACTCATCACTCCAATGGACACTATTCCATTCATCACTCGTCCAATTAATGTGACTTTTAGCCCATTTAAGCCGATTTTTCTTTTCTTTTAATGTCAAGAGTGGCTTTTCTTTCGCCTAAAAAAAATTAGTAAAATTACAAAAAAAATTTGGAATAAGTTGCAATAAAATTACCTTGTAAGTTTTAAAACCTAACTTAAGGGCTTCTCATGGCACGTGGATCTTGAAACACTTCGCCCCACAACATCGCTCCAAAGAATCATAATTCACCATAGTTCGAACGCCTGTTTTTTCTAATATTCTTCTTCCGTCTATCAGCATCTGATATTTTGGATTTTGACGCATACCGAGGTTTTGTAGCTATTGTACCCGTTGTTTTATAAACTCGAATAATATTTCTGACAGTAAACTTTGATAAATTAACTAGATCGCCAATTTCCGCGTTTGATTTTCCTTTTTAAATAAATTGATAATAATTGAGCAAATTTTTTCTTCAACAATCTTTCCACGAGTCATTTTTACTAATAATAAACAAAACAAACTTTATTTTGTTGGAAAAAGGCAAAGCTTACTTGATTATTTCACATATTCAAAGATTCTTAAAAAAAATCGTGAAAAGCAAAGAACTATTTTTTATATAAAAATATGTTTTTAACAATTAAAAAATAATTTTAAGTTAAATGTTACAAAAAATGTTTAAAATGAGGTTGCAAATGATAATAAAAATAAATATTTAAAATAAATTTATAGTGAATTAGCATAATTTTATTTGAAATGAAAAAATATTGGTGGACCAATTGAGATGGGACGGGGCTCGTATTGCATCATGTAATTTAAAGATTTAGCCCGTGCCCGCATGGGCATATATTTTAGGGTCTTTAGTCAATCCTCTTAAGGGGAAAAAATTTGTATTTTTACAAATTTAATAAAATTTTATTTATTTATTTGTTATTTTCATATTTGATATGTAAGTACTTTTTGTCTTAATTAGAGTTATATATAGTCAAATACATATAGATAGTATATATTATATTTGTACAAATATCAAAAATGTTAATAGAATATCATAATTAATCCCGAACGATCTGAAATAAAAACATAAAATTAAATAAGATTTGTTTTCAAGTTATATAAAAAAAGCCACTTCAACAACTTTATTTGTAAACACACCTGTAATGTTATGATTTAGACACCTGTTAATTAAAACAAACAAAATAATAATAATAATAATAATAAAATTTTATTGAACCAATTATTTTACATGCATTAGCGTATACATTTTATTTGAGCTTCGACTTCGGAGATTACATCCCCACCATCGACTGTTCTTGATCTTCTCGTGCTTGCGATAATGTTTTTAGTCCGTGTTTGTAGTAAGAGGAAAAATTTACGAAATAAATAACCTCTTTGCCGTTATTTATAAAAGAAAGGAAAGAATCAGAGGAAAATGATGATGCTATGATGAAAGATGACCGTTAGGTCCTGTAGAGTTCCAGTATTAGGGAAACAAAAAAATTCTAATTTTAATAAAATATATTAATATTTGCTATAACCTATTAGTGGGTTTTAAAATTAAAAAACCAATTAATAAATAAAAGATAATTGAAAAAAATGTAAACAAACTTTTTTATTGAGATTTTCATCTATCAATAATTACTTTAATTAAGAAAAGATCAATTAAGATTAAATTTGTCGAGGTCCAGACCTAGCCAGATCGTTTTTCTCATCCTCAAAACTTGTTAATAGGTTTCATCAAAATCGGTAGGGCCGTTTTTCAAAATAGAACTAAGATACAAACAAATAAATATATATACAATTTTTGCTCGTTTAATAAGAGTAGATAAATAATTCAATTTATAAATCTTAGCCCCCCCCCTCCCAATTCCCTACTATCTCTATAACATATATAAAAAAAAATAGTATTTACGGAAAGCGGAGTAGCGAGTCTCAATTTTTGTTTCAATTACAATTTTCTTTATTAAAAGGGTTTTAATTGGATATAATGTCTTCAAGGAGCACAAAATTAATTGAACGAATGAAAAGTGAGTGCTTTTAATATTAAAAAAATAATAATTGAATTTCCAACTTTCTAATCAGCGCTTTGCCCTTTATAGTGCGCGAAACATCCCTTCAACTTAAAAACTTAAAGAGGTTGTTCCTTCTAGGCCGAGGGTTGATTGGGCCAGCATCCCTCTTGAGAGTGGTTGCTTTATCTTAATACCTACCACCCTCGATTACCCTCATGCACGATTCGTTGCTTTGTGTTTGTTTGTAGAAGGAGATACCTTGGCTACAATTTGCGTCAAGTTGCATCAATTCACGCGCCGCCGGTGGAGCCCCTCGAGAATGTCTTTTCTATATTGTGAAGCAACATATGGCAAGGAACACAAAAGGAACTTCTCAAGTATCTGGGAACCTAGCTGTATTAACCAATCCGTTTTCTTATTTATAATTTAGAGATGATTGTCTCTTTTTATTTATTTTTTAACCGACTTCAAAAAAGGAGGAGGTTCTCTATTCGACTGAATTTTTTACTTTATCCAATGCAAAGCATGGGAGAAAGTATTGGAATCGCTCTCGCGGCAAGCGCGACTTCAAAGGAACCTCAGGTAAAGACTACGGAACCCATGGACTCAATTAAGGTCACAAATTGAAGTATTCAATGAGATTGAATTTTAGCACGTGACGGTTTTGCCAAAAATTAGCTGGAATCTCGTCGAGAGGCCATAAAGTGCCATTTTTTGTGGAAGTGCGTGCGGATGGATGGATGGATGTATGTGTGTGTGTGTTATCGTTTTTTTCGTCCACGATTTTTTCCACACCTTTGCGCTGATTGAAATGAAATTGAAAACCTACAATTAGTTTAAGAAAATGAAGCGCTGATTAGTTTTTGGTACATATCGGTCCACAAACATTAGTACTTTATTTCAGTACTTTTTTAGTTTTTTCTAAATATCTTGAAAATGACTTAACCAATTTTGATGAAATTTAATATTCTAATTAAGTACCTTGGGGAGCACAAAAAAGGTTAAATAAAGTTTTTAGTAAAATTATATTTTAAAGTACTTTACTCAAGAACATATTAATATTTCAAATGAATTTGGATAAAGTTTAGCAACGATCCGTTGCAGTTTATTTTTTGTGCCTATGTTACCTCATATCTCCGCCAATTGTCAACCGATTTTGAAATTTTTTTTGCATTGGGTCCAGTCTAGCTTCCGATTGGTCCCATTTTTTTCGTTTTTTTTCATAGGTATTAGACCTTTTTTATTAGGTTTGTTTAGACCTAACCTCTTTGTTTATGAACCGATTTCGATGGTTCTTTTTTTATCCGAAAGGGGGTGTCTTAGGGATGGTGTCATATTAATTTGGTCAAGTTCTGATGATATGATCACTATTAATAACATCACTAAAAGAGAACAATAAAAATAATTTTAAGAAAAAATAAAAACCGACTTCAAAAAATTAAATGCAACAAATAAAATACACTAAAAGGTATAAAATAATTATTATCTTATTTAGTTACAACTAAACGACGAAATATTAACATGAAATTACTTTTTGAAGTCGGTGCCAAACATATACCTTTTATGAATCGCACTCGACGGATCTTACTTAGTACGAACGTTTGGCAGGTACGCTCGCTTATAGGTATTAGTTTGTTTGGCACCGACTTCAAAAAGTAATTTCATGTTAATATTTCGTCGTTTGGTTGTAACTAAATAAGATAATAATTATTTTATACCTTTTAGTGTATTTTATTATGTTGCATTTAATTTTTGAAGTCGGTTTTTATTTTTTCTTAAAAATTATTTTTATTATACTTAACTAGCTGCGACGCCTCTTGCTAGGGTATGTAACTTAACAATTCGATCAGTCAGTGTCTCATCTTAGGGCAACTTTTAATTTGATAGGCATTTTGTTAATTGAAATAATTATTCACAGGTGCAGTTGTATCAATTAAAATTTACAATTATATTTTTTGCAATTTCCTTTTTAATAATTAATTGGTTTTATAATTTTATGTCCCACAAATAGTTCATTACAATATTAATATATAATAAAATTAGAGAATTTAATTAAATTTTGTTAAGGGAGAATGGTGTGGTTTCTTTGTGGAATATTTTAAATAAAGTAAAGAAAATTTTTGTAATATTTTTTTAGAAACTTTTAAAAAAAATTTTTACCTTAATTTAATTAAAGGTATTTTTCTATAAAATAATTTATTAGAATCTTAAAAAAATCCGACAATTCGAAGGATTGTGTCTCCTTCTTCAGGATTTAAAAGGGTCAACTAAAGAATCTCTTAACCCTTAACTGGTATGGTCGGGTCTCTCGCGTCCCCAGACCTCTTCTCTCGGCTGTAATTCCACAAAACTTGGCAACTGCTCGGCGAGCATCTCAGTAGCCGCTTGATTTAGTTATCGCTAAGAGCCCGTGCAAGTGACATCAATCTATATCGAATTATCTACGTTGGTCACGAGAGACCCCAGCACAGCAGTTTTTTCAACTTACGATGGCGCGTATGTTGAGTTGTCTAACACAGGCGTTGCCATCAAGTGCTGCCATCTGTTCAATTCAAATCGGTCTTATTAAGAATTAGAGAAATGAATTTTTTCAATATATTTTCATTTGATTAATTCTCTTTAAATATTTCTAGAATTTTTTTAAATAGCCATCTTGTTGGGTAGGAGCCTATCCCCAAATCTAAATTTCTTATTTTTAATACATTTTATTTGTCATTATTATAAGTGGATTTTAAAATTAAAAAAAATCACGTCGTCGTCGTCGTGCATGCCGATTATGATAAGTATGGATAGATACTTAGACCACGAAATATATAGACACGCCCCTGGTGTCCGATTTGGCAGGCCCAACATCAACTAGAGAATGTGACGTCATCTGTAGGTAGGAAGAGCCAGAAATAGCATGGTCACTATAGGAATTATTATAGATTGAGATAAATTTATCGTAGTTTAGATTATTTATTTTTGGATTCCAATAATCGCAAATTAATATTATATTAATATTACACAAAATATGCGAGAACGTGACGTCATCTGTAGGCGATGTTGGCCTCATTCCGGCCAGAATAATCGTTCAAAAAATTTGAAACTCTCTAGACTTTATCCTTATAATAATAGCTATACTTCAGAATTTTTACAGATTTTTGGCTTTTATAATTTTGGAGTCTATAACTTGCTAATTTACATAAAACTTACGTAGCAAATAAACTTTCGTCGAGCGGACGACGGGATGACCGTAAGTCAATTCCTAATTGAAGTGTGAACACAAGTGCATCACACACTGCACTGTTTATTCAAATTATTAAGGTAGAAAAAGAATGATGTGCCTGGAGCGCGGGGAAGTTTGTGAACTTCACGTTCGAGCTGAGTGCGTCGTCGCGCGGACGAATAATTAGTTATCTATAGGGTCAAGAGCGCACCTGAGTCGTGAAAGGGTTTTTTGCTTTTTCTCTAATTATGTATTATATAATATATTTGAAAATATAAAACACCCTGAGTATACAAAATAAAATATTTGACAAGACTCTTAAATACTTTCTTCGTAATTTTCAAGATGTCAATAAATTGCTCGTCAAATAAAAGCAATCATTTTTTTTCTTCTTATATGTTTGTTTTATAGATTGATTGAATCACTTTGTAACATTTTTTTTTTTCGAACAAACGATCTCACGAAATGAGCTAGAGAAACAAAGAAGAAAAAGAAAAAAAGATGCTTGTTAAATCGATTCCCTCGGGTAGTATTTATCTTTGTTTCCAAATCCTAAATGGAAATACAGTTGAAAATCGATAATTTATTAGTATGTTTTGTACACTTAATTAGGCCAATTTGAGATCACTTGACGTTCGTGACATATGCCTGGAGGGTGGGGGATGAGAATCTCAAGTGGCATTTATTCAGGGGCAAGACGAAAACAGCGGATATCTAATCAAATTGGCTCCGGCAGAGAGGGGAGCTAAAAGCTGCCGCGCCAAAACCGCCGGCTGTTCCTTTTGAAAGTCGAGCCTCGTATTTGTGCGCGTATTAATTAAATCCTATAATGGCATTGAATCCCATTGGAGAGGAGAAGTCGTCCTCTCTTTTGCCGCCCCGTGTATTTGTATATCGGTGGTTGGGCTGTTGGAGGTACCTACGTCAACGCCAGCCTGGCATGGTTCTGCATCCCTGACGTTTCAATTAGCGGCATCAAGAGTCTTCCTCCTCGTTTCACTTAAATGAATCAACCAGCTAATGAATGAATTCGATTCCTTTATACCCGACGATTCTTCAATGGTAACAGATGCCAGCAGATAAATAGAAATGTTTCTGCTCGCGTGGTTGAATATTGTATTCAAATCATCCTATTAACAGAGGAACAGAACGGCATAACCAAGTTAAAGATGAAAAAAAGTGATCGCACTTCAATTAAAAGGATTTGTAATGAACTTGAAGGTAATTATTTATGAGCGCGAGACGCGTACAGTTTGCAAATGAGCCCATCTTTTTTTTATAACGGTTTGGAATATGATTTATGATCTAATAAAAATTCACTAACTGATCTATTCAGGTTCAACTAAAGTAATGGATCTCAAACTTGAATTAGAAGAAAGGAATAAACCGGCGTCTAATGAAGGTGTGGCGGTAGAAAATATAGGTGAGGACAGGAGGGCAAAGGGAAAGATAACTTAAGAATCATTGGATGAGATGGTTATAAAAACATAAAAAGAAATGAAAATAATCTCAAACTCGGGGGTTGATAAATCTCAAAATACTTGAGAAGTAAAATTTGTTAATTAATAAAGTAAAGGTTTTTTTTTTAGCTTAGGGAAAGTGGTGTAGGTTTAGGTGAAACATGATATTAATTAATAAAGTAAAGGGTGTGTAGTTTCACAGTGAATGAAATGAAACTCAAAGATGTTTATACAAACTCAATATATTTCGGATTATTAGTCCATCATCAGGAGTTTACCAGGTTAAAAACTAATATTATTTGAGCATGTGATCACAAAATATAACATATAAATCATACGTACCAATATAACAGAAGAAAATCATCAACATTTAGCAATAATGAATTTTAGATTGTTGAGCAATCGGTGATTTGGATGTGCATGTGTTGTGTATGAATTTGGGGAATGTGTTAAGATTTTTGCAGGTGGTTAAAAGCCAAAGGTGGCTGTGGGATTTCTCAACAATCTAGAATTCAATTATTGTTAAATGTTGATGTTTTTCTTTGTGTTATTTTGGTACGTATGATTTTAGATCTTATATTTTGTGATCACATGTTCAAATAATATTACTTTTTAACTGGCAAACTCCTGATGATGGACCTAATAATCCGAAATATATTGAGTTTGTATAAACCTCTTTGAAGTTTTATTTCATTCACTGTGAAACTACACACCCTTTACTTTATTAATTAATATCATGTTTCACCAAAACATACCACTTTCCTAAGTTAAAAAAACCCTTTACTTTATTAATTTACAAATTTTATCTCTCAAGGTATTTTGAGATTTATCAACCCTCGGTTTGAGGTTAATTTCATTTCTCTTTATCTTTTTATAACCATCTTATCCAATGATTCTTAAGTTATCTTTTCCTATGTCCTGTCCCACTAAATTCTCTACCATAGCTTCATTAGACGCCGGTTGTTCCTTTCTTCTAATTCCAAGTTTGAGATCCATTACTTTAGTTGAACCTGAATTAGATCAGATTGAGTGAATTTTTATTAGATCATAAATCATATTCCAAACCGTTGTAAAAAAAAGATGGGCTCATTTATCAAAACTGTACGTCTCTCTCTCTCATTCACTGTGAAACTACACACCCTTTACTTTATAATTAATATCATGATTCACCTAAAATCTACACCACTTTATCTAAGTAAAAAAAATAAAATTTGTTCCTAATTTGTCGTTTATATGAATGGAATAAATGAATTTGTGGAATTTTATGGTATTTGAATGAAATTATTGAGCTGGAGTTCAACTATCAACCAAAAATGGCCACTTTATCACACAGACATTTTGAAATCAAAATCAATTGAAAATAAACTGATGTGGCCATCCACATGACTTTACCATACACCTGGGTCCTCTCTTATAGTTATTCTCGAGGGATGAACTGCGACCTAATATCGTGTACACCTACTTCCACTTTCATTTCCAAGTAGAAGGCAATAGATGAAGGGACATTATCTAATAAATTCCAAAATAATTCCAAAGGCGTGTAGACCTAATTTCAATCGCGGTTCACCCCTCGGTCATTATTGAATTAAAATAACACAGGTCAACACGAAATTTGTCTTTTTTTGTTAAAGGAGAATGGTGTGGGTCGAAACATATTAGGTGAAACATATTTAAATAAAGTAAAGAGAATTTTAAAATATAAAATTCTAGGTAGGTTTTCACAAAAAACACAAAAGACAAGATGCTTTTTTTATTTAACGAAATTTGTCCTGAGATTTGAGTATATAATTACGATTGGTTTAGTGACATTTATCAGGCAAAATTTATATTTTCTAAAAAAGTTTGCCAGAAGAATATAATTTTCAGAATTTAAGTAAATTTATGAGTTTAATGATTCATTCATTGAAAACTAGTAAGTAAATATGTTTGTTTTTTATGTTGTTTTTATTACTTTTAATTATTATATTATTACTATACGGAATATTAAAATTTTTTACTTTATCAAATGCGAAGACTTAACCAATTTTGATGAAATTTAATATCCTAATTAAGTACCTTAGGGACCACAAAAAAGGTTAAATAAAGTTTTTAGTAAAATTATATTTTAAAGTACTTTACAATAGAGTAAGATAGTACTTTTTAATTTTTTATTTTAAATTCTTTAAAATTTATTCATTTAATGGTTTAATATAGCTCATTTAGCCTTGCTTAAGTAAGAATGGATAGGCTTCTCTCGTGAAATGCTAAAATATTTGGGAAGAAATTTTATAAGTAACCTTAGCAACTGCGTTGTTTTCTTATCCGTTACCTTTGCTGAAGACATAGAGGAATCAAGTTAAAATCAAAAATAGCAATTGATTCTCATCTAGTACTTGAGGAATAACCATTTTATATTGGATTTTCGACGTTTCGGTTTTTATTGGTAACCATTGCTGAGACATGGAGGAATCGGCTTAAAATCAAAAATAACGATCGATTCTTATCTAATACTAGAGGAATAACCTTATTGCATTGCATTTTTGATGTTTTGACTATTAATGGAAATCTCTACTGAAAACGTGGAAGAATCGAATTAAAATCAAAAAGACTATATTCTTTTTTGGTAAACAACTCAAGCTTATTCTAGAAATGGCATTTTGCACTTGTATCAAAACGACCTGAAAATATTAAATTTGTTCATTAAAAATTCAATAAAAAAATAATGTAATCAACTGGTGTGGGAAACACACGACTTACACATTTTTAATCGCGTCGAACAATACACTACAATTTAGTTGACAATTACTTTTGTAGAGGGTGCATTTTATATTTTTATAATTAACCGGGACAAAATGGTTCAGTTTGTTTATATGCACTGGGCCTAACTATGATATAAAGTAAGGGTTAACGAAACAGAAATTCACTAGAATTCAGGGATAAAATTTTAATGCTAGGCGTAACTCTAGGATCTGACCTTTCATGGAATGACCATATCTCAACCACTGCTAAAGCTGCAGCGCGCAAGCTTGGTCTCCTATTTAGGTCTAGACGCTGTTATACTCCCAGTCAACTTCTTATACTGTATAAGGCTCAAATTCGTCCCTGTCTCGAATATGGCTCTCATCTGTGGAGGGTGCCTCCAAGCATTCTCTTGCTACACTCGATGCAATTCAGAAGCGAGCATTTAAACTAATAGGAGACCCGGCTCTAACCAACTCACTCGACTCCCTGGCTCACCGAAGAACCGTTTCTGCCCTTTCCCTGTATTACAGATACTATCACGGTGTCTGTTCAGTCGAGCTGAAATCAATTATCCCCTAATGCCCTCTTTACGAGAAACACGCGGTTTTCTAACGCTCAGCACCCCTTCGCTGTCGAATTGGATAAAAGTCGAACAAGGGCTTTCGCCAACTCTTTTATCTCTATGACCTCCAGAGACTGGAACTTGCTCCCTGCCACCATCTTTCCCGCGACTTATAACCTTTAGCTATTTAAGACCCGTATCCACAGATACCTTCGACCCCCGCCCAGCCCATAAAATTCTTTCTTCTTCTTTTCACGTTGGAGGGGGCAACACAGGCCTTTAGGGGTTGCACCTTTTTGGTGTAACTCCTTCTCTCATCATTATCATAAAAAAACCTCCTTTCTTATAAAACGATTTCGTGGTTAAACTAGGGACCAATCGAACCAACTGATCCGTCCACATTTACCTTCTTAATAGAGATCATTATTTAATATGATTTCGACTTTCTCTTTCTCTCTTCTTTATTAATTTTAATATTCTAATGGCTTGTATTGAATTCCAAAATGACTCGGCATCATATCTCTAATACGCCGAGAGGTTAGAATCTTGCCCTCCCCGCAAATGAACGCAATTCATAAATTCATTTCATTCATTGTTCATTCACTTGATCTACATTAAAAAACCGTTTAAAAGGAGCAGCTCTCTTGTCAATTCCAATAAAATATTTCATATAAATTGAGACGACGCAAATTATAATAATATAAATATTTTTCAAGCAAATTCTTTAATATTTATTTCTTAATTGAATTCTTTAGGGTTTAATATATGTCAACCAGCTGCGAAGCCCGTCTTCGACTTCGCCTTGGACTCCATGGTGAATTTTAAAATAATAATCGAAATTTGTTATAAACCAATTGTAGCTCTAGAGGAGGGTGAGTCGGTTGAGTGGAGGTTCTAGGTGATAGTCAGAGGTGGAGGATTTAGTCATTTTGGAATCGGATGTAGCATTAGGTATTAGAGGAGTTAAAACCAGGAAAGGCCTCGGGGGAGGGATGAAATTAATAGTGATCTCTTGAAATTTGTAGTGGATAGTTATTTCAAAATTTTTTATGTTTACTTTTTTAATAGATGTTTGGATGAGGGAACCATGCCTGTTGGTTGGGAAAAGGCGTTAGTTATTCCTGTTTATAAAGGGGGAGATAAGAGCGAAGCTTGTAATTATAGGCCAGTGAGTTTAACAAGTCTGGTGGGCAAAATTTTAGAGAGGTTGGTAGGCTCTCGTTATCCGCTCTTGTTATTTGGAAGGGCAAGGATGGTTCTATCATAGGCAACATGGTTTTAGAAAAAATTATTCCTGTAATTCTCAATTAGTTTCTTTTATTCAGGAATTACGGGAAGCTTTGGATAAAAGTCAGTGTGTAGGTGCAGTATTTTTGGACTTTGCCAAGGCTTTCGATTAAAGTCAGTGCATAAAATTATTTTAAGAAAAATTAGAAGCTCGTCGGGGTTGTCTGTTAAGTTAATTAAATTTATTCGGTGTTTTCATGGGTATAGAACTCAAATTGTAAAAGTGGGTAATGGTCTGTCTGATAGAGTAGATGTCACGTCACGGGGTGATTCGAGGTAGTTGTTCTGGGTGCCTCTTCTTTTTCTTATATATGTAAATGATTTGCCTTCTGTCGTGCAATCATCTGTTAAGGCTTTTCGCGGATGATTGTGTCGTGATACTATAGAATAATTGATAATGATTGTGATAGCCTTACTTTACGGGAATGAACTGGATCAAATTGAAGGATGGTGTAGATCAATTCAATGGAACTAAACCATTCCAAGTCAAATTTGGTTAGATTTAGTACTAGGAATTTGGTTAGTCCTCAAAATTATTACATTGGTGGAAATATTATCAATGAATCTAAATTTTATAAATATTTAGGCATACATATTCAGGCAGAATTTAAAGTTGGGACATGCATATTAGTTATATAGCCAATAAGGCTTATAGGAAATTGGGGATGTTTGGTAGAATTTTGAAGGTACATCTAGAGAAGTCAAATCAAAAGTTTATTTAACTTATGTAAGGCCTAATTTAGAAGTATTGTTCTGTGGTTTGGGACAAGCATCCACAGCAGATTAGAGAGAAAATTGATATGGTACAAAGGAGGGCGGCTAGATTTGTTTTTGGTAAATTTGAAAGGTTTAGTAGTGTCACTTCAATGATTAATGCAATTTAGGATGGTCTAGTTTATTGGAGAGAAGGGAATGGGCTAAATTGAAAGTGATTTTCAAAGCCTATAAGGGTTTTAGGAGTTGGGAGGAAATAACGAATAGATTTCAGGAACCAAATTATTTAGGTAGAGCTGATCATAGAAAGATTCGTAAGCCAAGATTCTTGAAAAATATCGGTTTACATTCATTTGTAGGATCTGGCATTGATTTGTGGAACAGTCTGTCTGTTACTACTTGGGATTATAGTCCTCTGCCCCCTATGATTAAATCAATTATAAATTTTGTCAAGTCCTAATGTCCTAGAGTTGTGCAAAATTTTATTTAGTTCTCACAAGCAGAGATTAGGTGAGGTAGAGAGAGGTCATACCATCCTTGTTAAGGTTTTGACCAGGTTTCCTTAACAGCTTATGGCAAATGTCGGGATGGCTAATGCGTCGCTTGCTCCTGGTATCGGGTTTTTGCGCGGAATTTTTAAATTACTTTTTGTCTTTTGATGGAAATCTATGGTCATGTTATTTGTTAATGAGCATACATTTCTATTTTTTTTTCTTTTTTTTTACTTGTTTATTATTTGTTAAATTGTTGTAATTAATTTGTATTGATGTTTATTAATGCATTGTAGCTAGATTGTATTGATGTTTGGAGGACCTAGCCACCGAGGACTTGTGCCTCTAAGCAGGTCGAGAAATAAAGATTTATTTATTTATTTATTTATTTATATAGTGTAGTCGATGGCCCCGGCTAGCATGCTTAGGCAAACATAGATCTACACATTCGAACTTCCAACATTACATCAGTAATGAAAAAATTTATAGCTTATCCAAAATTAATAGAATAGACTGTTTTATGCTAAAATTAATAAGAAACCACTACTGCCAAGTTGTAAATGTTTTCGAAAACAGTCTAATATTCGGATCACTCTACCCAAACGATCAATATTTTGAAATAACAAAATCGACCGGATTTATCCCACCCGAAGCTTTTTTATTTTTGGATAATCAAGGATATATACAAGATGAAAACGGGATCCCCATCATCTATCATGTGTTTAGGAGAAAAAACAATAAAAGTATAGAATACGACGCCCACCTAGATGGATTGGACCCGTATATAGATTTAATAGATCCATCTCTGAAAAAGACAAGAGTGAAAGGAAAAATATAATAAACTGCAACGGATCGTTGATAAACTTTATCCAAATTCATTTGAAATATTGATATGTTTGTTCCTTTATTATTAATCAGATATCACTTGCAATTTGTAGTTCATATTGACATTAATTCAAAAATAATTCTCATTTAATAGTCGAGGAACAACCATTCTACATTGGATCTTTGACATTTCGGTTATTATTGCAACCATTGCTGAAGAACATGGAGAAATCGACTTAAAATCAAAGATAGCCATGAATGATTCTCATCTAATATTGAAGAATAACAATTCTACATTAGGTTTTTGACGTTTCGATTATTATTGGTAATCATTGCTGATAGACATAGAGGGAATCGACTTAAAATCAAAATACAACGATCGATTCTTATCTAATACTAGAGCAATAAGGTTATTCCTCTAGTATTAGATAAGACATCGATCGTTATTTTGAGTTTTTAAGTCGATTCCTCCATGTCTCCAGCAATGGTTACCAATAATAATCGAAACGTCAAAAACCTAATGTAGAATGATTATTCCTCAAGTACTAGATGAGAATCAATCGCTATCTTTGGTTTTAAAGTTGATTTCTCTATGTCTTCAGGAATAATTTACTGTATAAATTAGAATTGATAGATTGACGAGTGATGCCCTCTAAGGGTATAGTTGTGGAACCTGGCCTGGGCAGCTCTCGCTGCCAGTGCCAGCCAGTCTCTGTTGATAGTTGAAATGAGTTAGTTGAAAGGAGTCTTAGTAGATTCATTGAAATGAGTAGTTGAAATGAGTTAGTTGAAACGAGTCTTAATAGATTCATTGAAATGAATAGTTGAAATTGAGTCTCTGTTTGAGAAGTTGAAAGTTTGATGGTTGACTGCGTTAGCAGATTGAATTGAGGTGAATGTTTTGTATAACTGCATCAGCAGAATTTTGATTATATTTGAATTGAGTGTAGAAGGACAAAAAACCAAACTTGAATCATCCCATATCTCATCGTCGGATAAAAAACCAAAGTGAAACGAAATTGCCACAAGAAGTCTGCATTTACGCCACGCCATCCCCATTGTATCAAATTTCATTCGTATGTACAAAAAACCATTATTTTTATCATTAAAACCATTGTTAATATCATATCAAAAAATCTTTGCTTTTATTTATTGAAGAAGGAGAAAATACACCTTCCTTTATCTTAATTAAAGAAATACAGTCCACACCATTATCCTAAGTTCATTATCATATTTATGCATGAAAAATTATGCATGATATGATCTAGAGAAATTTACAAATTTATACAGTTACTAATAAAAACCGAAACGTCAAAAAATCAATATAGAATGGATATTTCTCAAAGTATTAGATGAGAATCAATCGCTATTTTTGATTTTAAGTCGATTCCTCCATGTCTTCAGCAATAGGTTACCAATAATAATCGAAACGTCAAAAATGCCAATGTAGAATGATTATTCCTTAAGTACTAGATGAGAATCAATCGCTATTTTTGGTTTAAAGTCGATTTCTCTATGTCTTCAGCAATGGTTACTAATAAAAACCGAAACGTCAAAAATCCAATATAGAATGATTAATTCCTCAAGTACTAGAAGAGAATCAATCGCTATTTTTTGGTTTAAAATCGATTCCTCTATGTCCACAGCAAAGGTAACGGATAAGAAAACAACGCAGTTGCTATGGTTTACTCATAAAAATTCCTCCCAAATTTTTAGCATTTCACAGAGAGAAGCCTATCCATTCTTACTTAAGCAAGGCTAAATGAGCTATATTAAAACTTTCAAATGAATAAATTTTAAAAGAATTTAAAAAAATTAAAATAAGTACTCATCTTACTCTAGAGTAAAGTACTTTAAAATATAATTTTACTAAAAACTTTATTTAACCTTTTTATGGTCCCCAAGGTACTTAATTAGGATATTAAATTTCATCAAAATTGTGTTAAGTCATTTTCAAGATATTTAGAAAAAAACTAAAAAGTACCGAAATAAAGTACTAATGTTTGTGGGCCGATATGTACCAAAAACTAATCATCAATAATGGTATGTTTTCAATTTCATTTCAATCGGTGCAACGGTGTAGGAAAAAATCGTCGGGCCAAAAAAGCGATAACAGTACATACATACATACATCACATCCATCCGCACGCACTAAATGAAAAAATCGCACTTTTTGGCCTATCGACGAGACCCCATGTAATTTTTGGCAAAACCGTCACGTGCTAAAATTCAACGTAATTGAATACTACAATTTGTGACTTTGAGTCCATGGGTTCCGTAGTCTTTACCTGAGGACCCTTTGAAGCCACGCCTTGCCCCGAGAGCGATTTACAGTACTTCACCCATGACTAAAGCATTTGGATAAAGTAAAAAAAAATACTGGTGGATTGAAAATTATCAACAAAAATTAAATCATTTCACAACATTAAAGTTTCATTTTTAGGTTTTTCCTCCCGACCAAACGTTCGGGATCAAGCGCAAAATCCAAGTTTTTCAATCTCAGCAGCCCCCCCCCCCCCCCCCCCCCCCCCGGATCACACAAAAACTCGCACTTTTTTAGATCTTTGCCCATTTTGACCATGGCAATTTTTTTCCAATAACTAACTAGCTATTTTCTGTAATTCCTGAAGATGGGTTGATAGTCCGAAATATTAATATATATTGAAAAAAATTTATCTTTATTTTTTTTAATTTTTAACGTGAAACAAGTGACCTAGAAAACCTAACTCCTTGGCCAAATTAATATCTTATAAAATATTTATTTATTCTTATATTTTGATTTTTAAATTTAAATTCTGTGGTTGCGAAAAAATCTCGAAATTGGAAAAAAGGGGGTCGTGTATGAAAAAAAGTATAAATTTCACTGGTCTAGAAGAAATAATTATTATCTGTAAAAAAAAAATCAGAAGGAATTCATCCATATTTCGAAATGATTTTTTGTAGCTCAGAAATGAAAATTATATATATAGAGTGTTTTTTTTAGAGGTATAGAACTTCGAATTGAAATAGAACACAAGAAAATCGTTTTAATGTCCATCAATTTGGCTTTATTGGAAGGATAATTTTATGCCATTAATGTTTAAATATGATTTCGGGCATGTGGCCGCCGCGGCTGGCTCGAATAAATCCAATTCTACAGGTCCAATTTTCAACCACTTTTTCGAGCATATGGGGCCGTATGTTGGCAATAACGCCACGAATGTTGGCTTCCAAGTCCCCTAACGTTTCTGGTTTGTTGGCGTAGACGAGCGACTTCACATATCCCCAAAGAAAATAATCCAATGGTGTCAAATCACACGATCTTGGTGGCCAATTGACAGGTCCATTCCGCGAAATTAATACGCTCATCGAATGTTTCCTTCAATAATCGATTGTGACGTGCGCTGTGTGGCATGTAGCGCCGTCTTGTTGGAACCACAACTCATCCACATTCATGCCATCCAATTCGGGAACAAAATAGTCGGTTATCATGGCTCTATACCGGTCTCCATTAACGGTAACTGACTCTCCAGCATTATTTCGGAAGAAGTATGGCCCAATGACTCCACCAGCCCATAGAGCACACCAAACAGTCAGTTTTTGTGGATGTAATGGCGTCTCAAGGGTCTCCATGTGGATTCTCTTCACTCCAAATGCGGCAATTTTGCTTGTGCGTCATTCGCGCGGCAACATACGGCCCCATATGCTCGAAAAAGTTGGTTGAAAATTGGACGCAGAAGAATTGGATTTATTCGAGCCATGCCGCGGCGGCCCACATGCTGAGCGTCTATGTTAAATACATTAATGGCGTAAAATTATCCTTCCAATAAAGCCATAGTTGATGGACATTAAAACGACTCTCTGGGGGGGTAGTTCAATTCGCTATACCTCTAAAAAAAACACCCGTCCTCTCTATTGAAAATTATTTAGTTAAATGAACTATTTATTTCAAAAGAGAATATTATATTTATTCGGCTAAATTACGCGAACTACTCATTTGAATAAACTAATTTGATTATGAAAATATTCTATTTGATACACAGATATGAATTTAGCATTTTTAATTTACCACGTGCAGTATGAGGAAGTATTGTAAGGGACCGTCCATAAATTACGTCACACGAATTTCTATTTTTTAGACACCCCGCCCCTCTCCCTATGCCGCATTCTGTCACATTTTCATTGAAGCCCCCCCCCCTGTATTGTACTATCAAACTATCACTTTTATATAATAATAAAACTTGAAGTAAGATACGAGGTAGGTTTCACAAAAAAGAAATAAAACAAAATTGAGTTTTGAATTCGATATATTTCGGGGGTTGGCCCTAGTATCTTACTCAGAGTTATTTATTATATCGAGCAGTGCCGGGCGTTCCACTCGGCCCTCAGGCTGAGTGGCCCCGGCAGGCAGCGTCTCGAGATGTGATTATTAGCTATCCGTAATTATATGTTTTGAAAAAATATTTTTTGAATAATGAATATTGATCAAAAGAAGATGAAAAAATATCATTAAATGCTTTATAAATACTTTATTAGAGCATGCAACCATTTCTCTCGAAATTCCCGATCGGTTGGAAACCTATTTCTTTTTAATAATACATTTCAATATTTAAATTTATCTAAAAAGTGTCTCTAAATTAATTATATATAATAATTTTAAAATTAATTTATCTACTAAAATTTCAAATGACCCGCGCAGTAATAAATTAGAGAATTAATCTCATTATCCCTATTAAATCATATCTCATTAAAACTTATATTATAAATTAAATATATATAATATATATATATTTTATAAATTAATTTGTCTACTAAAATTTTAAGAATTTATATTTTTTCTTAAATTCAAATAAAAAAAAAATAATTTTCGCGGTATGAATTATTTCCAAAAATTTAAATATATATATATATCTATAATATATTTAAAATTAATAAATTTGTCGTAAATCTAAATATTTCTAAGCTATATAGAGGAATATATTAATATATAGAGATATTATAGATATATAATATAGAGAATAGAGGATATTTTATTTGTAAAATTTGATAATATAACAACTGTCATTGAACTATTAGTTGCTTTTCTCACCACATGTTCCTTGCTGCGCCACGGTTACTGTCTGACAATGGATTTTATATATAGATAGATTTAAATGTTTCACCTAGAACCAATACCTAACTCCTTAAAAATTATCACTTTTATTTATTATTATTATTATTATTATTATTATTTGTTTGGACCCGTGGGATTCACGCAAAGCTTGATGTTTCTTTCTGGTTGGACTTTCCACGCCTCTATCTTTTTCCGGAACGTGTTATCGAGTTCCATGGTCAGGCTATGTAATTTTTCCTGGCCGGATGAGTGTGTTGATGTTAAAGGTGCCCATGTATGTATGGATTTTTGGCGTTATTCTTCCATTGTTTCTTCCTTGACTTCGTGATGGTCCGGGTCCCCCAGAATCTGAATGCCCAGTTGCCACTCGAGGGTGGGTGGATTGGTTACCACCTGGGGTAATCTTGTTTTTGTCTCTCACGATTCATGGTTGCTTATTACGAAATTTTGTGCTGCGCATGCGCGAGATTGTCAGTTTCTAGAGCCGAGGGACCGGTTTTTATTATTTTCAAATAAATTCACTTTTGCTTTTTGCTGGGATCGAACTGATGAAATCTAGGTTGTGTGTTCTTCAATTGGATTAGAAAAGCTGGTGATTTAACCGACCCCTCATTTTATATTTATTATTTATATTTGAAAATTTAAAAAAATTCTAATTTGACTTTTGTGACATGACAATTTTTAAGATTAGGATTTAAGAGCTGGGAGAGTGCTAGGCCAGGGGTCGGCAACCTGCAGGCTCGCGAGACGCATGTGGCTCTTTCGATGCCAAGATGCGGCTCTCCTGTTCCATGCGCAAATATTAATAATCATATTAATTTATTTGATAGAGATTTTCTTTAGGAGACGGACTGGTATAAATATGTAATTGGATGTTGATGAAAGCAGTCCACGGTGGTTGTAAAAAATAAGACTATAGATGTTTTATTATTTTACATTTATTTGTTAAACCGACGTTTCGGAGATTTATTCTCTCCTTCTTCAGGGTAACAAAAAGTCAATGAAAGTAGTTCAAAAAATAGTTACTTTCTGTCTCCTTTGACAATGCCAAAAAAACATTATAAAAATTCTTTTTCATCTCGAATAGAAAACAGTAAAAAGCAATTGATGATCCATATGTGATTATTGAACATATGGATCATCAATTGCTTTTACTGTTTTCTATTCGAGATGAAAAAGAATTTTTATAATGTTTTTTGGCATTGTCAAAGGAGACAGAAAGTAACTATTTTTTGAACTACTTTCATTGACTTTTGTTACCCTGAAGAAGGAGAGAATAAATCTCCGAAACGTCGGTTTAACAAATAAATGTAAAATAATAAAACATCTATAGTCTTATTTTTTACAACCACCGTGGACTGCTCTCATCAACATCTAATTACATATTAATTTATTTTCAAAACTTATAAAAAATATTATACTGCAAAAAATCATATTTAAAGCTATTTTTTTAAATAAAAAAATCAAATTTATATACTTAATCCTAATCAAATACCATAATATTCAAACAAATATGTTAGTGGCTCTTCAAAAACTGGGAAATTTTGTAAATTGTAACTTTTGGCTCTTCCGTCTCAAAAGGTTGCCGACCCCTGTGCTAGACGTATGTAGTGGTTGTCTCAAATACAGGCGTTGCCATCAAGTGCTGCCATCTTACTTACTTACTTACTCCTCGGCGCTACAATCCGTTGTGGATCTTGGCCTCATGGACGATTTGTCTCCATCTTCCACGGTCTTGGGCGCTGGTTTCCAAGTCATCGACTCCAAGAACCCTGAGGTCTTTTTGGATGTTGTCCCTCCACCTCATACGCGGCCGTCCTAAGGGTCTTTTTGCACATGGTGTTGCCTCCCATACTCTCCCTATCACCCTATCTTTATCGGCGCGTAGCATATGTCCAGCCCATCTAAGCCGGTTGGCTTTAATTAGCTGAACAATATCAGGTTGTTGGTAGAGTCCTTGAAGTTCCCTATTTGTCCTTATTCTATACTCGCCCCTTTCTTGATCCCTGACTGGACCATATATTAGTCTAAGGACTTTGCGTTCAAATCTTTTCAAAGATTCCTCGTCGTATTTGGTCAGAGTCCAGGTTTCAGACCCATACATTGTTATTGGCTGGATGATGGTCTTATATATCGTAATTTTTTCAGCTCGGCGGAGGGCTTTGGACCTAAGAAGTTGTTTTAAGCCATATATGCATTTCCAGCTGTTCTGGATTCTCTCCTGTATTTCACATCTCGTTACATTATCATCAGTGATAAGTGTACCGAGATATTTAAATTCGTGGATCTTTTGCAACTTGGCGTTTCCTATGCTCAAGTTAGATGGAGTTCTTAATGTAGAGTATCTCTTTACATGCATATATTTAGTCTTTGCCTCGTTAATAGTAAGGCCGATTTTTTTGGCTCTTTCTTCCAGTCTCCTATAAGTCTTCATTGCCTCTTCTAAATTATCACTTATGATGTCAATATCATCGGCATAGGCCAAGGTCAATTTGGTTCCCCGAGGAGTAAATATCTTTGGAGTCTCATGAATCTTCCTCATCACCCACTCAAGCTGCCATCTGTTCAATTCAAATCGGTCATATTTAGGATTAGAGACATTTTATAATTATTTATTAATATCAATTATGTAGTATTTATTTATTTATGCGGAAATTAAAGCCGAATACAATTCACTTCTGAAAAGGGTGAGTCTCGTGTTCATTCATATGTAAATTTAACACTAGAACGCCCGAAGCCGTCAATTTGACGGTTTTCACATTTCATTTCTCTTTCATTTCGTTACTATTTAAGTTAGAACTTTGAAACTGCTGACTTTTAATAATTTTTGAATAGATTTCTAATAAAAAAAAAATAGCACCCTATGAATTTTTATTTAGGAGAAAATTATGGATTTACCAAGAACGCCCAAAAGCCGTCAATTTGACGCTAACACTTTTTACCCCAATTTTTATATTTTAAATTAATTTTTCAAATACGAATAATTCACATTCTTTTTTGGAACATTTCCATCGTTTTTCGACCCTCGGAATATTTTTTGTTCTGCCTGTTTTTTTAATTTACAATCTTCCTTGAAAAACTTGGGGTAAAATAAAAAAATATGTTTCTTTATGTCAATTTTTTTTATCTTTTGATGATTCACTTTATTATTTTACAACATTTCGAGGGAACCTACTGTTTTGAAATCCATATATGTATATATATGTCGAGCCCCTAGTCTTGCCATTTCATTTTTGTTCCGCCCTTAGAATTATCAACAACAAATTTCTCTCTCAATTTCTCGTGAGTTTTTTCGTATATTTGTTTTTTTTATTTCAATATTATTTATAATGGCACGAGGTCTCAGTGAAGCTGAAATATTAGAAATTTTAAAAAATATTACACCGGATAATTCAGAAGGAGATTCATTAGCTGAATCAGGAGAGGAAAATAAAAATTAAAATGTAATATATTAATATGTATTTTTAATATATAAATTGATAATAGAATTATATTTATTATTAGAAAAAATAAAAAAAATATTAAATAAAAGGAAACAGAATGATTTTATTTAGTTTGAGTGTTGAAAAATGCAAGTCGTCAAATTGACGGCATCCGGGCGTTCTAGGGGATCTGAAAGTCCGGACGTTCTAGTGTTAAATGAGAGGATTTTTAAATTTTTTGGAAAAATCACTATCACACACATAATCTTTTGGAATTGTTTTCAGTAAAATAAATGTATGGTATAGCAATGATCTTTCGCCTCATAAATACAGATGGTTGCGTACAGAATAAATAAACTGCAACGGATCGTTGCTAAACTTTATCCAAATTCATTTGAAATATTAATATGTTTGTTCCTTTATTATTAATCAGATATCACTTGCAATTTGTAGTTCATATTGACATTAATTCAAAAATAATTCTCATTTAATAGTCGAGGAATAACCATTCTATATTGAATTTTTGACATTTCGGTTTTAATTGGTAACCATTGCTGAGGACATGGAGGAATCGGCTTAAAACCAAAAATAACGATCGATTCTTGTCTAATACTAGAGGAATAACCTTATTGCATTCCATTTTTGATGTTTTGACTATTAATGGCAACCTCTACTGAAAACGTGGAAGAATCGACTTAAAATCAAAAAGACTAAATTCTTTTATGGCAAACAACTCAAACTTGAGTTGTTTACCAAAAAATAATTTTGTCTTTTTGATTTTAAGTCGATTCTTCCACGTTTTCAGTAGAGGTTGCCATTAATAGTCAAAACATCAAAAATGGAATGCAATAAGGTTATTCCTCTAGTATTAGATAAGAATCGATCGTTATTTTTGATTTTAAGTCGATTCCTCCATGTCTTCAGCAATGGTTACCAATAATAATCGAAACGTCAAAAACCTAATATAGAATGGTTATTCCTCAAGTATTAGATGAGAATCAATCGCTATTTTTGATTTTAAGTCGATTCCTCTATGTCTTCAGCAATGGTTACCAATAAAAACCGAAATGTCAAAAATTCAATATAGAATGGTTATTCCTCAAGTATCAGATGAGAATCAATAGCTACTTTTGATTTTAACTCGATTCCTATATGTCTTCAGCAATGGTTACCAATAAAAACCGAAATGTCAAAAATCCAATATAGAATGGTTATTCCTCAATTATTAGATGAGAATCAATAGCTATTTTTGGTTTAAAGTCGATTCCTCTATGTCTTCAGCAATGGTTACCAATAAAAACCGAAACGTCAAAAATCCAATATAGAATGGATATTCCTCAAGTACTAGATGAGAATCAATCGCTATTTTTGGTTTAAAGTCGATTCCTCTATGTCTTCAGCAATGGTTACCAATAAAAACCGAAACGTCAAAAATCCAATATAGAATGGATATTCCTCAAGTATTAGATGAGAATCAATCGCTATTTTTGATTTTAAGTCGATTCCTCTATGTCTTCAGCAATGGTTACCAATAATAATCGAATTTAAAGTCAATTCCTCTATGTCTTCAGCAATGGTTACTAATAAAACCGAAATGTCAAAAATCCAATATAGAATGGTTATTCCTCAAGTATTAGATGAGAATCAATCGCTATTTTTGGTTTAAAGTCGATTTCTCTATGTCTTTAGCAATGGTTACCAATAAAAACCGAAACGTCAAAAATCCAATATAGAATGGTTATTCCTCAAGTATTAGATGAGAATCAATCGCTATTTTTGGTTTAAAGTCGATTCCTCTATGTCTTCAGCAAAGGTAAGGGATAAGAAAACAACGCAGTTGCTATGGTTACTTAAAAAA
Organism: Forficula auricularia; assembly: GCA_024734495.1. Taxonomy (NCBI): domain Eukaryota; kingdom Metazoa; phylum Arthropoda; class Insecta; order Dermaptera; family Forficulidae; genus Forficula; species Forficula auricularia. Next base: position 783,774 of record JALMQS010000666.1, read on the forward strand.
TTTCCTCCAAAATTTTTAGCATTTCACAGAGAGAAGCCTATCCATTCTTATTTAAGCAAGGCTAAATGAGCTATATTAAAACGTTCAAATGAATAAATTTTAAAGAATTAAAAAAATTAAAAAAGTACTATCTTACTCTAGAGAAAAGTACTTTAAAATATAATTTTACTAAAAACTTTATTTAACCTTTTTTGTGGTCCCCAAGGTACTTAATTAGGATATTAAATTTCATCAAAATTGGTTAAGTCATTTTCAAGATATTTAGAAAAAACTAAAAAAGTACTGAAATAAAGTACTAATGTTTGTGGGCCGATATGTACCAAAAACTAATCAGCGCTTCATTTTGTTAAAAGAATGCTAGGTTTTCAATTTCATTTCAATCGGTGCAACGGTGTGGAAAAAATCGTGGGCCAAAAAAACGATAACATACATACATACATCCATCCATACATCCGCACGCACTAAATGAAAAAATCGCACTTTTTGGCCTCTCGACGAGACCCCTTGTAATTTTTGGCAAAACCGTCACGTGCTAAAATTCAACCTAATTGAATACTACAATTTGTGACTTTAATTGAGTCCATGGGTTCCGTAGTCTTTACCTGAGGACCCTTTGAAGCCACGCTTGCCCCGAGAGCGATTACAATACTTTACCCATGCTTTGCATTGGATAAAGTAAAAAACAAACAATAATTTGACATATTTTGAGCTTTATTTCTCTATATTCTTTTCCCGCTTCTAAAATACAATTTTATATTTGAATATTTTAACCCAGTGGTGCCCAACCTACGGCCCGCAAAGAGGCTCAATCCGGCCAGCGAGCGAGTTGACACTAAATATGTATTTTTTGTAAAATATCTAAAAAAATTATAAATCATATTGATAATTAAAATAAAAAATTTCTACACATTTTTTATGTACTCTACATCAATATTTTTATGTCACTGACAATCTTGTAAAAATATAGCTTAAATTGCGCCGCAGTCCGGTCTTGTTGTCGGATAATTTTACATTTATTTAAATGCGAGGACAAATTAGACAAGTACAGAAATTTTATTTTACAATATTTACTTATCGATAAATTAAATAATTATTATTTAATTTTTTATTTTTTAATATATTATTGTAGGTGGCGAGATAAACTTTTTACAATTCATCCCGGCGCGAGCACTCATTTGTAGGGTGCTGGTTTCACCCCTTGGCTCATAGGGGTGAAAAAATACACTTATTTATTCTTTAAATATTTATTTATTTACAAAAGGGAGGGGGTTATACATTTTCGTGTCTAGGGGGTCATCGTGAAAACATCTTAAAACATCGTTAATTAATACATCGCTATTGGTTACTTAAATGAACAACCATCTTTAAGCAAATCCCGTATTCAACTAACTGCCTTCCAGTTGCAACTCAAATTACCCTCAGCAGCAACACATACACATACACACATGCATATGAGTGTAAGCCGACACAAGTTGTCATAATATTATTTATTACCGAAAGCTTTTAGCCGGGCCCGGAACCCAGAAAACGGCCTTTAGAATGGACAACGGGCCGCAATCTCGTGACCGGGCACCTGCCAACCATATGCTCTTAATAAAACAGAAATCAAGGAAATTCACTTAATTAAATACTTAATTAAACAATTAATTTCCCTAAATTGAAAGTTTTTGCCGAGAGTAGCAGAATTTTTATATATTGAAGGAGACAATAAGAGTGTCTCTGCTGGAATTATAAATTATATTATTTATAACGAGACTATAGTTTCGAGGGCTTTGCCTCTTCATCAGTCTATTACAATGGTAATTCACAGTAATTAATTCATGAATTCATTAATTCCTGTGAATACATTGTAATAGACTGATGAAGAGGGCAAAGCCCTCGAAACTATAGTCTCGTTATAAATAAATAAAATTTATAATTCCAGCAGAAGACACACTCTTTTATTGTCTCCTTCAATTAATTTCCCACATTATTTAATAATATTATATTAAAAAATATATATTTATTATTAAAATTCATCACCACACTCCTAGCCCATGTGTCGGCAACCTTTTGAGACGGAAGAGCCAAAAATTACAATTTACAAAATTTCCCAGTTTTTAAAGAGCCACTAACATTTTTGTTTCAATAATATGGTATTTGATTAGGATTAGGAATATAAATTTGACTTTTGATAAATAAATACAGTATTTTAAATATTCTCATATTTTTGGAGCAACTCTAGATATATTAATAGTTAAGATGCCGCTATTCGAACCAATCAGCAATAAGTAAATTATGAAAATATTGTTATTTGAGTAAAATAGTGGAATAGTTTAATTTAATAGTTGGGTATTTAATTGAAATAATATGTAATTACGACAAGAAATGATATAAAATTGAATATTTTTTATTTATTATAAATAATATTCAAGCTTACATCATTTATATTCATTTGATGTATAATCTATATTCAAATGATTCATATAAATATTTAATTTAATTATTCATTTGGTTGAATTAATAAAAAAATTAATTTAATTTTTAAAAATATAATATATATAATTTTAAAATATTTTTTTATCTTATGGTCACTGCGGCCCTCATCCCTCCTACGTTATTTACGGCACTGAAACTTGGTTAAATATACAGGGGGTCCAAAAAATGTATCCAGTGTTTAAAAGTTCATAACTAATTGACGGAGTTGTCTCATCTTTGGTAGTGTAATATTTTGTAGTTCGGGCAATTGCCACACAAGCGTTGTATTGCGTTGTTTTGTTTTGTCAGATGACAGTCGCCAGATATCATCGTTTTCATGGTTTTTTGAACAATTTTTCTTACTCTAGTTTACGATTAGATCATTGAATATATTTTTTTAATATATATTATTTGGGGTCGCAATTAAGCCAGTATTACATCAAGCAAATTCCAGCATTGAAATCATTTCGTTAACGTTTTATTTTCTTAAAATTTTTAAAATTTGTATCCGGATATCAGGAGCGAACAGGAGTTTCCTTCCGCCAATATAATTTTAATGCACTTTTTTTAAACAAAAATTTTTTCGAACTCAAGAGTATGTGAAATGAAAGAAATAAGTAAGCAGTAGCATCCAGTTTCATTTCACAAATCACCGTTTCTTGGTGGTGATCCATCCGAATGTCTAGCGGGCTATACGCAAAATGACGTTGGATTGTAGCTAAGTGGATCACATCTTTTTTTCTCTCCTGGTCCAGATTTAAGACTCCACAGACTTTAATAGCATAATCCGCAATAGTCTTGTGATAAAATATCTTTTTCAAATAAAGCGCGGCCAAAACACTTCTCATTGATAGGTCAATTATTCTTTGTCATATCAGTTAGAAAAATTATAAAAAAATTTATTTAAGATCATTATTTCAAGTTAGAAATATATAAGTTCAAATATTATTTTCACTCAATATTTGACAAAAATTCCTACAGCTGATTCGCGATTGAATCAAATGTAGAAAACATTCGGTTAATTTCGTTAACCTTTTATTTTCTTAAAATTTTTAAAATTTGTATCCGGATATCAAGAGCGAACAGGAGTGTTCTTTCCTTCCGCCAATTTAATTTTAATGCACTTTTTCTAAACAAAAATGTTTTCCAACTCAAGAGTATGTGAAATGATTATTTTGTTTTGTATTTTATTTCCATTACTATACATTTCATTTTAAAATTGGAAAAAATTGATGATACATATTGGTTTTCTACAAAGGAATTTTTTAGCAGATATTTAGACGATGTAAAATAGAGGATAATGCCAGATACACATTAAGAAATTATTCTAGTTGCGCCAATGAGCTATAAGAATAAGAAAATTCTTTGGAAACTAAAAAAAAAAACTGTGAAAGTTTATAAAATAAGGACAAGTTTTTATGTGAGACTTTTTTATTTATCAGCCAACGTTTCGTCGACTTTGCCGACTTCTTCAGGCTTCAAATTGTCATGCCAAACATTCGTCTAAATTTTCTTGTTAACTTCGTTACCATTAAAGACTATCAGAACACAAATTTCAAAAATATTTGGCACATTCACAAAAACAATTTTTCTTTCTTTTCTTTTTATATTAACAATTAAATTAGATATAAAACAGAAATAACATATATAGAATGAGGCAACACTGTTTTTAAAACCTGAATAGAATATTTTTTACTTTACCATACAGGGTATGGTCAAGTATTGTAATCGTGCATGAAAAAAGTGTTTTTTTCCTCCTTTTTTTCGAAAAACGGCTTAAACTATTTCGATTGAAAAAATTGAGCGAAACCATGGCATTTCGCTCTACAAAAATCCCTAATAAGTGAACATCGAAAAAATTATATTTTTCGAGATAATAATTCTTTTGTCAAAATGTCTGTTAGTCTGTCGGTTAATTAGTCTGTGCGTTACCAAATATTGTGGACGAGCTAGCTCAAAAACTAGTGTGAATATCGAAACCAAATTTCACACGTAGTTTTAGTACATTGAGATTAAGAGCTGATTAGATTTTGGTGCATTTCGTTAACCTTTTATTTTCTTAAAATTTTTAAAATTTGTATCCGGATATCAGGAACGATACCGAACAGGAGTGTTGTTTCCTTCCGCCAATTTAATATTAATGCACTTTTTCTAATCATAAATTTTTTCGAACTCAAGAGTATGTGAAATGAAAGAAATAAGTAAGCAGCAGTAGCATCCAGTTTCATATCACAAATCACCGTTTCTTTTCATATGGTTTTTTAAACAATTTTTCTTACTCGTTTTCGTTTAGAATCAAAATACTTTAAATGTTTTCTAATTTTAGGAATGCGCCGCATTCACAGCGCCACTGATCCATATATACAGGGTGGGCCATCTACATGTGAGCGATTTGTTTCTGAAATAAAAATTTAAAGAAAAACGAATCGATTTTTCCTTTGCATTAGGCATTTATTTTGGTCCAAGGAAATATATGTCAGCTACAATTTCGAATACAATTTGGTTCAGGTGATCGTTTTTTGCTCTGACGACATAATGGGCTCGTTTTTCGGCATTTTCAATCACTTTCTCGAGTATTGCTCTTGGTATAGCCGCTATTTAACGTTCGATTTTGGTATTAAGTTGAGCCAGAGTCTGTGGCTTGTCGATGTACACTTTTGATTTCAAATATCCCCACATATAAAAGTCTAGCGGCTTTAAATCAGGCGAACGCGGTGGCCACTCTTAATCACCTTCGACACAAAATTTGCCGTATTCAACCCGAGCGATTTATCCTGTGGCTCAATCTTGCTTGTCACTTGTATTTTATACGGGAATAAATTCAAATCGTCATGAATTATGGGCCGGGTTCTTGGCAACACTCGAGAAAGTGATTGAAAATGCTCAAAAACGAGCCCATTATGTCGTCAGAGCAAAACCCGATCACCTAAAACAAATCATATTCGAAAAGTAGCTGACATGTATTTATTTGAGCCAAATTAATTGCCTAATGCAAAGAAAAAATCGGTTCGTTTTTCTTTAAATTTTTATTTCAGAAACTAATGGGTCCCATGTAGATGGCCCACCCTGTATATAGTGATGATCAATAAAGTTTGAATACAATAAAAATAAAAATATTTTAAATTTGAATCAAACTAAATATATTGAAGAAATCTTAAAGAAATTTAATATGGAAAATTGTTATGGAAATAATATGGAAAAATGTTAAGAGGTATAAAAGGTGTGGATAGCGGAATATCACAATGATAGATAATTTTATAGATAAAATATATAAAGCGTTTTATTGAGGTTGCACATTATTACAATAAATAGAATAGTACATGAGGAAAAAGCAATATATAGCATGTTACATGGACTCGAGTAGAAAATGAAGTGAGTAATAAATTAAGTTAAGATAGTCAACACCGGAGTGGCGCTGATGTCATATCGGAGGTGCCAATATTATACATATATTTTAACATGATTACTACTTTTTACATTTTTTCATGCATTTTTGCTCTCTCGAAGGGTCAATAAAAAAAAGGAAATGCTTTTTTATGTAAAGGAGGTAAAATATAAAGAACTAATTAAGTCCAAAATTTCAGCGATTTTAATTTTGCGAAAAACCAAAAATGTTCGATTTTCACAAAATTTTTTTTATTAAAATTAGAAAATTTAGATTATTACTTTAAAACCCACTACATAGTACAGGTGGTGTAGCTGCTTAGGCAGCAAAATGCCTGCCGAGGGCGGGTTTCGAAGCTGGTATCTATTACCTACTATATATTCCTCCATTTTAAAGATAATCAGTCTGTTGAATAAATCCAGGCAGAATTTTTTTAAATCATTCGTTCCAATTCATATTTGCATTTTTAAGTCAATTCCAATATCATCTATATGAATAAATTAAACTCTATATCATCGGACACATTTATTTCCATTTAGAGAGAGATAGATACTCTCTATCTCTATGATAAAGGCTATAAAAATGTTTTAAAAAGAAAAAAAGAAAAACCCTCCTCCTCGATAATCACCAATTTCAGAAGTAATCGCATCAATGTACGGTTGAGGGGTTTTATTTTATCGCGTTGTTATAAAAAATTTCAAGGATAACTGATTTAAGTCAATTATTTTTCAAGTATCACCAGGCATCTGCCAAGAAACTTTTCCAATTAAAATTTACTTTGATCTTTTTCTATATACTCGATAAGATTAGGATGTTTTTTTAATTCATTAATCTATAACTGATCAAACTTTATATAAAATTTGGATAATTTATTAAATACCTAGATATACCAACCTAAGTTAATTAATATAATAAAATCAATGCTTGAGAGAGTGTTCTAATATAATAAACGAGCTCGACCCTCCGGGCTGGTGGCCTGGCGGGCAGCGTCTCGGTCCAAAAATATTCACTTTGGCACGCCCTCGAAGCTCGTTTTTATATATTACATTATATCTGTATGCCCCCAGAGACTAGCAATGTAAAAATTTGCCAACCAAAATGCGAAGTCCCATGTCGAATACCAAATAGAAAATGATGATCTGGAAGATTTATCTCGACTTGGACCACCCATGCTAAAATTTGGTTGGGTAGTCCGAAATATAGAATTGGATATTTGATAAATATTTTCTAATTTTAACATGGGTGGTCCAACCGGAATTCAATCTTCCAGATCATTATTTAATTTTCTATTTGCCATAAAACATCTTTATGTCTTTTAAAATTTGTTTTATTTAATTAGATATTAGTAATTTTAGTCCCCCTCCAAAATATCTTCTCTTCTGTGTGAGTGAGAGAGTTATTTACTCTAACTCTCGATCATTACGTTTAAACGTGATCTAAGGTATTGAGTACCCGTAGTTCTTAAAATAAAAAAGAACGACGATGTCTGGAAGGTAATAACTTATTCACTTTACATAGTCTCTAACATCGATAGGTGTAGGCTTTTTTTTCTTTGTCTTGTAAATTATCTGCTTCGAAAATCTCAAATTACAAACTAATCGAAATCATTTATTTCATTAATCTGAGCCCCATGGACAAGATTGAAATTTAATATCCCCCCCCCATCCAGGTATAGAACTTTCAACAAGTTAACATTTTATTAAATTAATTAAATTAAAATAACGACTAGATAAAGAAGAAGAAGAATATAAATTCCAAAGAGAAATTCTTCTAAATTGTGTAGTTTAGGCGATTATCAATTCAATATGTCTCTGTCAATGACAGCCCTTCGTCAAGCGCATGCGCATAGTTCGAACTTTTTATCGTTTGTAATCTGGAATAGTTGGAATAGCAGGAGCACCGTGGATACTGTGGAGATGAATCTATGAAGATGCAAAACGCTTTGACAGAGTACATCCAAAGAGATGGATGACTCGACGGACAAGTTCTTTATTTACATAGACAGAAAAACAATCATTAGTGAAAATCATTTTTTTTCACGATATCTAGTCTAATTAAACGAGCAAAAATTGTTTTTTTATATATTTGTTTATCTATTTGTTTATACATTTGTATCTTAGTTCTATTTTGAAAACGGCTCTACCGATTTTGATGAAACAAATTCTATTAACAAGTTTTGAAGGAATATTTACTAATATGAATTATATTTGAATTAATTTCTCTCTAGAAGATTGAAGTAGTACATATATGCAATTTAAGTAAAAAGCAAGGTCTAGAAATTAGCTTCAAACATCAATAGTTTTGGGATTCTATATCTCTATGTTCACCGACCTCCAGGTTAAACGGCTTAACCAGTTGACTTGAAATTTGAAAGATATACTCCTGAGGGGTCAAGTAGCCGGTGTGATTTCTAATACAGTGAAATCCCGATACTTCGTACATCGATACCTGGCGAAACGAGTCGCTAGAGAACGAGCTAAAGGCAACGAAGCTTCTCTCTGCAATAGACCGTTTCTTGGAGTAACACCACCTCCCCGTGGTCCAGGTGGATATCCGCACCTTTCGGAGAACTAAGAGTGTTACCCTTGGCGAAGAACGCAGTTGCCACTGGCATATATAGAAATATTTCTATGTCCTTAGTAAATCTGGAAAATGCACTGGATATGCTATATTATGTCATTAGACATATATAGTCCCATGGATGATCCTCCAATGGGCTATCTTTTTAGTATATTCAGTGGGCCAAGAGGTGCTATGTTATGCTGGCAACAGATGCAGCAGCTGCTGCATCAAAACTAACTATGGTGAATAAATCTCTTGAATTTATCTGATAAATTCTAAAAGAGTTAAAATGCTATGATATTACAATAGAAATATCATAAACACGATTGTTTCTACAAATCCTACTACATCGACTCTGTCGATTAATGAACATATAAATTCATGAATATATCACTATCAAATGATGATGATATCATGTTGCATAAACAATTATGCAAGAATGCATGTATTGGAATGGTGACCTACACATCTCGGCATATATAGAATTTCTTCTATCTTTTTAGTATATTTCGGTTGATCCTGCCAGGATATGCTATTTTATGTCTACGACATATATAGTAAGAAATACTCTATCCTTTTAGTATATTCAGACGCGCTGCTCTGGATATGCTTCATATGCCGAATGTTGGTGGCTTGAACCAAATACGCCGACGTTGCGGGCTTTGGCCTGGTTGAGTGGTGCGTGCGGCCGGGCTGATCAATGGCACAGCAGTAAGCCAACAATTCACGGCGCATGGTTTGATGGTGGCCATGCAGATTGATAAGCATAAATAAGCTGTCATTCTTTGATGATAATTATAACTATTTCATAAGACAGTAAACAGTAATAACTGTAACCAGCAGTTGAGGGCGCTGCTGGAAATTGCTTATCAATATGAATAATTCATAATGGCCGATGAAAATCACCAGTATATGGTGATGGCTACAAAAGCTGGCCATGATTGATTCCGTGACTAGCTCATCGGCTTCCACGCTCGGAGCACCGCGATGTCCACGTATCCAGGAAGTGACAAACCTGCAAGCCGAAATTGGTGTTGCTCTGGCATTATGCTTGCTAATCAGTGCGAGCGGGGGACGTACGTGTATTGTACCCGCTCGCATGCCATGGCCGTAGTCATGACAAGGGAGTTGACTAGCCCTCTGATTTAAAATGGTCCAGCGGCACATCTGATGAGGAGGCAGATTGGGCTTGGCGAGCCCACGCTGAGTGCAAGCCAATCAGTGCGAGCGGGGGACGTACGTGTATTGTACCCGCTCGCTTGCCATGGCCGTGGTCATGACAAGGGAGATGACTTGCCCTCTGATTTAAAATGGTCCAGCGGCACATCTGACGGTGGTTCAGATTGGGTTTGGCGAGCCCACGCTGAGTGTAAGCCAAAACGGTAAACACACCTAAAGTAGCCTGCGGCTGCCATTCAATTGGTGTCTTACGGGTTCCTTTAGAATGAAGGACTGGCGCCCTTTACCGAAGTGAATGCTAATCTGTGCCACTTGATTGTGGTATGCATGGTTGATTACCATGGAGTCCGATAAGCTGCATGGTTATATATCATGTAGAAGAGGTTGTCGACTTCCAGATTTAACAAGACAAGCCTGGGTTGGCACAAAAGGTGACGAACCGCTGGCCAAGCGAACAATCGGTTCACGAACTTAGGCTGGAGATTTTAATCTTACACCCTAAAAGCTGCAACACAGTGGGTTTGCTTGGTACACATAACAAATAGAGGTATAGGCAGAAAGCCGCCTGGAATGGAGGGTGGCGAGTCGTTTGCCAGACGACAATTGGTCGCGGACCTGGGCTGAAGATTCTGAATCTTCAAATCCTACTGGTTGTTTTTACAGCGGGCGTGAACCACATTGGACGCCTTGTAAGTGCTCGACTACCATTGTTTCGGAGCTTGCTTGGCGAACAATGCTTCTGATTATGTAAAAACGAAGCATTCGTACTTGGCTGTTTGCAGCAAGTGTGGGCCGGCTTGGGCGATTTGCAAGCGGTTTGTCAGGTGTATGTGATGTTGCAATCACATCAGGTTAACCAACCGCACATGCAGTCTATCACGTACTGGGACTGTGGGAAGAGAGTCCGAATCTGAAGAGGTGGAGCATGGAAAGTCATGTGCAAGAGAAACCTCGACCAACCATACCAAAGGTTGTTGAAAACAAATGGTGCCATGGGGAATGGAGAAAGCCCTAGGGACGAAAGTTCCTAGCTCCATTCGACTGAGGTTGGTCTCGTGGTGGCACAAGGTTTTGTCTAGATAGCTGTTGTTAACTCGCCAGCTGTTGATAGCTTCAACACTAGCGAGGGTGGAATATACGCCCGCTATATTTCACGTATACCTTTGCGTATACACCAATACCCTGATCGATGCCATTCGTGGCGATTTGTCGGATCTTTCGGGTACACATGCGATACGAGAGTATGCATGCGCTGGTTGCGAGTGCGTGTGAAGGCTTAATCGCTATAGACACCACTTTAAACAATTCAGTGCGTCATTGTGCTGTCGAATCTACTTCGTACATCGATATATCATATATCCCGATAGATTGTAAGAAAATGCTTGGTCCCTTGGAAAAATCTTGTTAATTCATATAAAACAATGAATTTTAGTTCCCTCGTCATAATGTTTTTTTTACTTTACCATACAGGGTATGGTCAAGTATTGTAATCGTGCATGAAAAAAGTGTTTTTTTCCTTCATTTTTTCAAAATATCTAAAAAACGGCTGAAACTATTTCAATTAAAAAAATTGAGCGAAAGAAACCATGTAATTTCGGTCTACAAAAAAAAGCTCTAACAAGTGAACATCGAAAAAATTATATTTTTTGAGATAATAATTGTTTTGTCAAAATGTCTGTTAGTTAGTCTGTGCGTTAGCAAATTTGTGGACGAGCTAGCTCAAAAACTAGTGTGAATATCGAAACCAAATTTCACACGTAGTTTTGGTCCATTGAGATTAAGAGCTGATTAGATTTTGGTGCATATCGACCCAAAATTAAGGGGGGTCGAGGGGGTTAAAAATTAAAAATCTAGGTCGTTTGAGCAAACTCAACCAAATTTTGTATACATAGTCAGTGGACCCCCAGAAGTCGAAAAATGCAAAATCTAACCGCCCAAAATGTGGGTAGGGTGTCAAAAAATGAAAATCTTGTCCATTTACCAAACTCAACCAAATTTTGTATACATAATCAGTGGGTCCCAAGGAGCCTAAAAATGTAAAAACTAACCGCCCGAAATGGGGGGGGGGGGGGGTCGGAGGGTCAAAAAATGAAAATCTTTGCCATTTACCAAACTCAACCAAATTTTGTATAAATAATCAGTGTGTTCCAGAGAGTATTTAAATGCAAAAACTTACCCCCCCCCTTACATGATTATAAATAATTTTATTAAATATTAAATATAAGTGAGCGGCAGGTCGTATGGTAAAGTCAAGTGGATGGCCACATCAGAACACGTCAGCTTATTTTTCTCCGAGATTAACGAAACGTCTCTTTATTCGTATTTTTCCGTTGAATTAGAGTCGTGTTTTGGGAAAATTTCGTTAATTCGTATAAAACCAATTTTTTATGTATACACATATACATATGTGTCGTTTATTATAATAGTGGCGTAACTACATGAAAGTGAATTCGGAGATAACGAGCTTTTTGAAAATTGATGTATAGGGAAATAAAGACAAGTATTCATTCAGTGTTTATTATTTTTTATTGTTTAGTACAATTCAAAGATTTTATTTGTTGTAACTTACAAAATAAAGATAAAACTAATTAATTAAATAAACTTAAACTTTTTTTCTTGAGTTTGAGTTCTGCACTTTTAGTTCCCTGAGGAAACTAACTAGTAATGCCTTTTATGGGATTTTAATGCACTATTTGGAGTTGCTTCACTTTTATAATTCAAGATATGACTAAATGTGAAACGACTAAGCAAAAAAATGGAGTTACACCACTATTTATTAAACGACATGTATACATATGTATACATATTTATAAAAAAATAAAAATAAATTAAAACTTTTCATATATCGTATTTTAAATTTTTACCTCAAAATATCATAATCTCGATAAAAGGAACATGTCGATATATCGTGCTTATCATTTTTTCCCTTGAAGATACGATATATCGGGATTCTAGTGTATAAGATTACTTTTTTCTACAAATTTAAATTTAATCTTTTTAAATCCCACAAACAGTTCACTAATAATACAATTTATAAAATATATCTGAAATTTCTAATTCCAACAGGCAAATAGGTTTTTTTATTTGGTCAATTTTTCCTCTTATTACAAACACGGACTAAAAACATTATCGTAAGCCCGAGAAGATCAAAAACAGTCGATGGTGGGGATGTAATCTCCGAAGTCGAAGCTCAAATAAAATGTATACGTTAATCCATGTAAAATAATTGATTCAATAAAATTTATTGTTATTATTTTACTAATTCCAACAAATTAATCGTAGTACATACTCATTATCTCGGTGAAAATGGATACAATATGCAAACATTGCAAAGCATTTTGAAGCTGCAAACCCCCAAGATGGCGAATTTACGAGTTGCTCTGACAGGTTAAATTAATTTTCCACCAATGACACCGCCACTAGTGTATGTCAAAAATTTGTACTTGAAAAATACTGTCGATTCAAATAACTTTAAAGAAAACATAAGACAGTATTAATTTGAAAGTTTATATTAGGAAAATAAGGACAAGTTTTTATGTGTGACTTTTTTATTTATCAACCAACATTTCGTCGACTTTGCCGACTTCTTCAGATAAGAAAATTTAGACGAATCTGTGACATGACTATCTGAAGCCCTGAAGAAGCAAAGTCGGCGAAACGTTGGGTGATAAATAAAAAAGTCACACATAAAAACTTGTCCTTATTTTCCTAATATAAACTATCAAATTAATACAAATTATTATTATTATTATTATTATTTTTTAATGCAATCGAATGCAAGAAGGGGTGTACCAGTAGAGATGCAGCCCCTATGGATCTCGAAAGACCCTTGCATTACCGAAGAGAAGGGAAAGTTGATTAAGTGAGAGGGTGTAGACGTTGGTGTCTATGCACTCCGGTTTTGAAGGTTTGAAGATTATAAGTGCTGGGAAAGATGGAGGCTGGGAGGGAGTTCCAGTTCCTTGAAGTCATGGGGATATATGTATTCGCGAATGAAGTGGTCCGGCACTTTTCGAATTTGACCGCGAAAGAGTGTTGGGAGTCGGCAAAACGCGTGCTACGTGCAAAGCATGCTTTGGGGGGAATTATTGATTTTATCTCATCAGAGCACCTACCGTGATAGTATCTATAGAAAAGGGAAAGGGCAGAGACATTTCTTCGATGAGCCAGCGAGTCGAGGGAGTCGGTGAGGGTAGAATCGTCAATTAGCCTGACGGCTCGTTTCTGAATTGCATCAAGGGTAGCAAGAGAATATTTTGAGGCTCCTCTCCATAGATGAGAGCAGTATTCGAGACAGGGGCGGATTTGGGCCTTGTAGATGGACGGAAATGATAATAATAAGACAGTATAATGATACTCTGGCTTTTGCAAGTATGGGAATGCGAAAAAATGGCAACTCTTAAACTATCATATTCATGTATGTGCTCTGAAGCCACGGTTAAAGCTTCTATAAAAATATTTGTATTACCATAAGCAGAAATTCAAGCCAAATACAATTCACTTCTGAAAAGGGTGAGTCTCGTGTTCAATCATATGTAAATTTAAATGATAGGATTTTTTAAATTTTTTGGAAAATTCAGCATCTTATAACACACATAATCTTTTGAAATTGTTTTCAGTAAAATAAATCTATGGTATAGTATAATGATCTTTCGCCTCATAAATACAGATGGCAGCGTACAGAATAAAACAAACAAACAAACAATAATTTGCCATATTTTGAGCTTTATTTCTATGTTTTCTTTTCCCTCTTCTAAAATGTAATTTCATATTTGAATATTTTAACTTCTTTCCAAGCATTTCGCCTATCTTCAAACATCAAAATAGAGTTTTGGGATTCTATATCTCTATGTTCACCGACCTTCAGAATAAACGGCTTAACCGATTGACTTGAAATTTGAAACATATACTCCTGAGGGGTCAAGTAATAGGTCTGATTCATAAAAAGTGAACTTTTACTCCCAGGAGGAACTTAAACATTTTTTTTCTATTTTTTTTTAAGTTCTAATAAGAAAACTAATAGAATTTTTTCTACATATTTAAATGTAATCTTATTAAAACCCACTTGTATCTTGAAATTTAACAGTCATACATATTTTCAATGAAAAATCAATATTTCACCAATTTCAGGAATTAATATTACTTAGAATTTCTTTTGATATGGTTATTGCGAATTTCAATTACTAATTGATCATTTCAAGAATGAAGTCATACCCCATAGTAACATCTGAACATTTGATTTTATTGCGGAAACTCTAAAAGAGTAAAGGAAAATAATTTTCAGAAGTAAGTATGAGTATCCGGGAGTTTTAGATAGGGTTTCCTTTTTTCAGCAGGGATAATTCAAACCCAGAATCTTTCTTATATTTCAAAAGATTAGATTATATCTAGCAGTAGACATAAACTATACACGGTTTTCTTTAAATAAAGTATTTTAAAAAAGTTTATGCATAGAAAAAAAAATTAAATTGAAGAAAAAGTGTAAGCTTTTTCAAGACTGAGTATCCTCTCTGTAATTTTGGTAGTGAATGTAGAGACTAAATAGACCAAAGCCGATTTCGGAATATTTCTGATAGAGGTTTGAAAATTCTAGTCTTTTACAATCAATGAAGTAGATAAATAGCTATAGATTATTGCTACCTGAAGGGTGAACCGTGATTGGAATTAGGTGTACACCGTCTTTGGAATTACTTTGGAATTCATTAGATAATCTATTGTCTATTCTATTTTACTTGGAAATGAAAGTGGAAGTGGAAGTAGGTGTACACGATTTTAAGTCGCGGTTCACCCCTCGTTGCTACCACTTATTAAAATCAAATGTTCACATGTTACTATGGGGTATGACTTCATTCTTGAAATGATCAATTAGTAATTGAAATTCGCACTAACCATATCAAAAGAAATTCTAAGTATTATTAATTCCTGAAATTGGTGAAATATTGATTTTTCACTGAAAATATGTATGACTGTTAAATTTCAAGATACAAGTAGGCTTTAATAAGATTACATTTAAATTTGTAGAAAAAAATTCTATTAGTTTTCTTATTAGAACTTGAAAAAAAAATAGAAAAAAAATGTTTAAGTTCCTCCTGGGAGTAAAAGTTCGCTTTTTATGAATCAGACCGATTACTTGACCCCTCAGGAGTATATGTTTCAAATTTCAAGTCAATCGGTTAAGCCGTTTATTCTGAAGGTCGGTAAACATAGAGATATATATGAGTGGCTGGCTTAGAGTTTGACGCGCAGTTTTCAAACTTAAATATATATATATATATGTAGGGAATGCAGCATTGGATTTCCTTCACTGACTTTTCAAAACCCTGAAGAAGGAGGGAATAGCCTCCGAAACGTCGGTTTTATGAATAAAAAGATAGTGTAAATTATCTTCTTCTTTTTTGGACTGCCTCATCAAGATCCACTTAATTCACTTATCAGTCCGTCACCAAAAATTACTCCGATAGGCGAAATGCCTGGAAAGAAGTTAAAATATTCAAATTTGAAATTACATTTTAGAAGAGGGAAAAGAAAACACTTGAATTGGCAATTGAAGCGGTAATTAAAAGAGATTTCGAGAACAATGTGTAATTTTAAAAACTATGATCAATATTACATGAGATTTATTCTATGTTTTTAAATAAACATTTATATAATAGTTTTGGGATTCTATTTCTCTATGTTCACCGACTTCCAGGTTAAACGGCTTAACCCATTGACTTGAAATTTGAAACATATACTAATGAGGGGTCAAGTAAGCGGTGTGATTCATAAAAAGTGAACTTTTACTCCCATGAAGTTTTGTTCATCGACCTCTTTTTTCTTTTTACTATTCTTATTCCGAGTTCTAATAAGAAAGAAAACGTGAATTGAATTTTTTCTACAAATGTAAATTTAATCTTTTTAAAACCCACAAATAGTTTAATATAATAATACAATTTATAAAATATATATCCGCAATTTCTAATTACAACAAATTAAATATAGTAAACACTAATTATCTCGGATAAATGAATGCAATATTCAAATAAGAGCTTAAAAAATTCAAGATGCCGAATTTTCGAGTTACTGTCACAAAGATAGAATTAATTTACCACCAGAGTATGTCAAAACTTTGTACTTTAAAAATTTTGTCGAGATTATTGTGTAGTTTAGCCGATTAGACTGCTCGGCAAAAATTAAACAAAGATTTCTCCCCGTAAACCTAACAAGGGATTCCAGTAGTTTTATACGCTGATTATCACGTCAATTTTCCGATTTTTTACAACACGTCAGAGTTTTGAGATATTATCAGTCAAAATTACGAAAAAAGGCTATTTTGACCTATTTTCGAGTCCCATTAAATATTAAACAACAATATTTGAAATCAAAATATTTTATTGGCGTAATAGAAAACAGCTTCCTCTTTGATTTTCAAATTACCACTTATTTGTAGGTCAATTAGAACTCGAGTTATAAGTTAAAAACTAAGATCAGGTTTATTATTTTTTATAATCACGTAGTTTTAGTTTTTTTGGTTATAACTCGAGTTCTAATTGAACTACAAATAAGTGGCAATTTGAAAATCAAAGAGGAAGCTGTTTTCTATTAAGTTAACAAAATTTTGTGCTTTCAAATATTGCTGTTAAATATCTAAAGCAAGGGTGATCCGCGATTGGAAGTAGGTGTACACCTCTTTGGAAGTATTTTGGAAGTACTTGCAAATATTTGGAAGTACTTGGGAATCTTTGGAAGTACTGGAAAATATTTGGAAGTGCTTGGAAATATTTGGAATCAAGTACTTGGAAATATTTGGAATTAAGTACTTGGAAATATTGGGAAGTACTTGGAAATATTTGGAAATACAAGTGGAAGTAGGTGGACAGCATATTAGGTCGCGGTTCACCCCTCGATCTAAAGGGACTCGAAAATAGGTCAAAATGGCATTTTTCGTCGTTTTGACCGATAATATTTTCAAAACAAAAGCTAATCAATAATTTTTATGGTGATTTCTGAATTCAGCAGGTGGAAATACATAAGAATCAGTTATTTTTGACCCCGAAACATGTTCATTGTTGGGAAGTGTTATCAATTCAATTCGTCTCTGTCAATGAAAGGGCTTAAGCCCTTCGTCAAGCGAATGCGCGGGTATCGCGACATTTCAGCCTCCGATAAAATTGTCCCGACAAAACATCCACCGACAAAATATCCCCCGATATAATATCTTCGGACAAAATATTCCCCAGCATAAGGGAGAATACAAAAGCGATTAAGTGAGAAGCTTATAATCGTAGTTTTGAATAATATAAACAGACTTTCATATTTTGGCGGCTAATTAGCCGTTTGAAAGTGCTGCTGTCTGTCGTTAGATTTTCTAGCTAACAATTTATTATTTTTACTATCTATAATATAGTATTTATCATCTATATTTACTTATTTATTGTCTATGTTTACATTACACAAAATAATTGATTGTTTGTTAAAAGTGTTATTAATCATTATCGTTAGTAATTATTATTATAATATTGGGCGAAAATATAGCTCCCCAAACACACCCCGCCCGACGATTGGCTCTTCGGTTTTCAATGTGTGTTTGATTAGGAAAAAATGGGAGCCCCAAACACACCCCGCCCGGACTAAACTTTCGGAGGTTCGGTTAATATATATTCAGTTCGGCTCGGTTGGGTTCGTATAGCACCTTTTCGGGATGGTTTTTAGACGGTTCAGTTGGCGCCAGCCGTTTAAATGGCAGCCCGAAAAGGAGCTATACGAACCCAACCGAACTGAATATATATTAACCGAACCGGAGTCGATTTGCATTACTCATAAAATTCACGAGGCGAAGGGTTATTTTGTCATGAGATATTTTGTCTGAAGGATATTTTGTCGGGGGCTGAAATGTCGCGGAATCCATGCGCGTGGTTCGAACTTTTTATCGAATGGAATCTGAAATAGTTGGAATAGCAGTGGATGCTGTGTGGAGATGAATGTATGAAGATGCAAAACGCTTTGGCAGAGTGCAGAGAGATGGATGACTCGGCCGACAACCTCTTTATTTCTTCGTTATAATTTCATTTGGCTGGCCCATCAGTACGCCGCTGCTTAAATGGTGCAATTAACATCAATGTCTTACTCGGCCGGACAGGTCTATTCATCAGTCATAGGATATCGTGATTTCCACACACACACACACAGGGTCCGGATAAATAAAAATTAAATTAAAAGTAAATATATAAAAAAAAAGAACCGAAACACATATGTGTTTAGGCTGAAGATCGGCGGCTGTCGTTTCTTCAAGCTAATGTTTGTGTGTGTGTGTGTGTGTGTGTGGGTCTGTCTGCCTCTAACTGAGTGAGCATGTTTATCTAACCAGAGAGAGAATTGTGCTTGTAGTAATTAATCATATTTATAATTTACGCCTGCCTCACTCAACGTTGCATTCTTTAAAGGACCCCGTCCACCGACGCACACATCACCTCTATAGAATAGAACACAGTTATGGGACTTTATGTAACCTTACTCACAAAGGCGTGGACACATTAACGTGTACATACAATCACATTCGAGGTGAGATGCTGCTAGATGAGAAATAAATAATTTGTTCTTCCATTTATGGATTCCACAATAGAGGGTTACCACACCATCTCGGTCCTTACTCATTCATTTATTATAAAAAAAAGATGCCAAATTTAAATAATCGACACTTCAATATTTGACTTGAAAATTCTTTTGAAATTGTTGAATGTCTTTTTCGTCAAATGTATAAATAAAAGGATAGAATAAGCTAAACCTTTTCAAGATACTTAAGTTAACCAACTAAACCATTAAAAAGTTAAAATTTTAATGAGTATACATCTTAGGTTCATAGAACTTTTGGTTCGGATTCAGAAACTTTTTTTTTTTTTTTTTTTTTTGTAAAGAGTCAAGCTTTATTTCAGGGGTACCGCGGGCTGCATGCGGCTCAGCACTGCAATGAGTGTGACCCAACATAAAATCATAAACCTCCTTAAAACATTGAGATTTATAATATGTAGAGATATATTTATTCCGTTTCTCGAAATATGAATGTACATTTGTATAATACGTGAAGCTTTTTTCAAGAATTTTTTTTTATTAGTTGACCAGAGGCCATTCTCTTTAAATTACATAAAAAAAAATAATAAAACCACTTAACAATAAAACTCAAAAAACAAAAAGGAATTACAAAATACAAAATTAATAGATTATACCTAGTTCGTACATACATATATAAAATATATATGTAAAAAAATAATAATAATACTATATATATTTATCTAGATTAATTTGTAACAACGCTTAGAGAAATTTCTCTAAAAAAATTACCCTCTTGCCTAGAATCGAACCGACGAACTCTTGAACTATGGTCATCAGCTCTAACCATTAGACCAATGTCACATTAATATTTATACCTTGATTTCTTTTACTAAAACTATATATTTTTGATTTAGACTTTGTGTCTAGATAATATTGTATTCATTTGAACTCGAATGAAAATGAAAAAACACCAATAGATTTTAAATTAAGAAACATTAAATATATATTAATTAACGAGGCAAATTTGAAATATAATTCTCAGCTCGGATTTTAAACTGATGGCTCCAATCGATTTTCATTAACCAGGCAAATTTGAAATATATATATTCGAATTTTGAAATGAAAGACTCCAATTCATTTTAAATTAAGAAACATTAAATATATTGATAATTGTTCCTCCCCCCCCCCTCGCCACTCAAAAATTAAAGATGCGAAACTTTTAAGAGACGATGTATTTTCGGTAGTTTACGGGTATACATTTGGAGTGTGGTTTTTTAAGAGGAATAAAATTTTTGGACCGAGACGCTGCCCGCCAGCGCACCAGCCCGGAGGGCCGAGCTTCGAGGGCGTGCCAAAGGCACGCCAAAAGCTCGTAATAAAATAACAAAATAAATAATATTAATAACAAAGTACTTTTTAGATCTTGACATTAGCACGGATGAAAAATTGATGCACTGCTTTAACTAAATTCTTGGTGGGTTTTTTTCAAGAATAAAATTCACTAAAAGCAAAATTATGAGCTCAACTATATAAGATAAAAAAATAATAATTATAATAATAAAGTTTCGAATATTTAAAAATCTTCTCTTTCTCATATTTTTCATTTTTTAAAATAATTATTATTTCAGTAATTTATATGCTACGACACTAACCAATTCTATAATTATATCATTCTACTACAAGGAGACAAGGAATTGGGGTTTCTAGAACAATCACAATTAATTGATAATTTCTCTCCTAAAGACTAAAACTAGTCAGGACTTGTCTTTTAGATCTTTGCATACTCTTACACGTCAATAGATAAATATTGGATAGTCAGGGATTATTATATTAAAATGTTTCACCTAGAACCAACACCGAACTCCTTAAAAGTTAGGGATTATTATATCCGTGACCCTTTTAAAAAATAAATTATCATTCCTCAAATCCTTCTTTCATCCCATTCGATTTAAACAAGGGCTGTTCAACCCACAAAGTCATAAAATTCCTTAAAACATTGAGATTTATATGTAAATACTGGAAAACACAAAACAATTTGGGCTGATAATTTTTTTTCTCTAAAATAAGAAATCTAAAAATCTACTGTGAAATTTTCGAAAAATAAAACTTATAATTTTAAATTTTGAATCTGGAACTAGATTTGAAAATTTCCGAAAAAATAATCATCATTTTGCTCTATTTTCGACTCCATTTTCATTAGAAATAAATTTTCTACTTGCAAACTTTCTGATTTAATGTTCTAGAACAAAATATAACAAAAAATGAATAAAAATACAAAAACATTAATAAAAATAAAAATTACAAATTTCAAAACAAATATCGTATTTAGTCTCTCTAAATATATCTAACTATTAGAATTGATAAATGTATTTTGGGAATTAATCATTTATTTTTCTATGAAAATCAAAAATTCAGACCCTTTGTATTCATTTCAGATTTTTTCGAGGGTGTCAAAATTAATTTGTTTCGGTTTATGTATGTCTAATCCTAAGAGATAAAATTGAATAATAAGTAAATTTTTAGCTTCTTAATTTGTTTTTTGTCTAGTTAGGCCAAATGTCTTGCTTTAATTAATTATGAAGCTGTGAAGAGGCCCCTGGCTCTTCGGGACGCCATGGCGTACAGTTTGGAAACCTCTGGTGTAGGTGCTTATCAAGGATTATAAGTTATTAGTCGTATAAAAATTTTAATCCGATTGAAATAAAGGAAGTGGGTGTAAATTAGGAGTGTCGCAAAATAAATATTTTAATCGTTCACATCTAGCATTCGGTAAGTTGCAGAGCTTTAGGATTTGAAACTTAAGCTATCTAGAGGCTAGAACAACAAACTACATTAAGATTTTGACTAAAATTGAAGAACAGTAAATATATATTCACTTGAAGATTTCGTCTTTTTTTCCGATTTTCTCAAAACGGCTTGGGGGTACACAAATTGAATAAAGAAAATTGGTATGATGATTTCAAATAAGGGAGAAACTAATGTGAAAGTTAAGTGGTGTCCACTACTTTGTCATTGTGGCTATATTAAAATTTTAAAATATTATAAACACCCCACGTGACATTATCATACCTCTGTCCCTTTTCGGAGACCTAATCAATCCTCCTTTATTTACTTTTAACCCACCCTGAACTTTCCCTATATTATTTTAAAATGTCTAACAAATAAACTCTGATGTAGCCATCCACTTGATTTTCATTTTTTGACCACCCCCCCCCCCCCCCACACTTTGTAAGATTTGTTTTTGAATTTTTAAGCTTCTGGGGGTCCACTGATTTTGTATAGAAAATTTAGTTAGGTTTGGTACAAGGGCCTAGATTTTCATTTTTAACCCCTCTCTACCCCCCTGAATTTTGAGTTGATATGCACCAAAATCTAATCAACTCTTAATCTCAAGGCACCAAAAATCTGGCTTTGATATTCAAACTAGTTTTTGAGCTAGCTTGTCCACAAAAATTTGGTAACGGAGGTACTAACAGACATTTTGACAAAATAATTATTATCTCGAAAAATATAATTTTTTTCGTTGTTCACTAATTAGAGCTTTTTTGTAGAGCGAAATGCCATGGTTTCGCTAATTTTTTTTAATCAAAATACTTTTAGCCGTTTTTGAGATATTTCGAAAAAAGAAGAAGAAAAAAACACATTTTACTTTACCATACAGGGTATGGACAAGTATTCGTAATCGTGCATGAAAAAAGTGTTGTTTTTTCCTTCTTTTTTCAAAATATCTCAAAAAATGGCTGAAACTATTTTAATTAAAAAAATTGAGCGAAACCATGGCAGTTCCTCTACAAAAAAGCTTTTATAAGTGAACATCGAAAAAATTATATTTTTCGAGATAATAATTGTTTTGTCAATATGTCTGTTAGTTAGTATTTTAGTTAGTTAGCTAGTTAGTCTTTGCGTTACCAAATTTTTGTGGACGAGCTAGCTAGTCGGAATATCGAAACCAAATTCCACACCTACTTTTGGTCCATTGATATTAAGAGCTGATTAGATTTTGGTGCATATCGACCCAAAATTAAGGGGGTGGAGGGGGGGGTTAAAATTAAAAATCTAGGCCATTTGGGCAAACTCAACCAAATTTTGTATACATAATCAGTGGGACTCCAGAAGTCTTAAGATGGAAAAACTAACCCCTCCCCTACATGATTATAAATAATTTTATTAACAATTAAATACCATATAAGTGAAGGGCCATGTTGTGTGGTAAAGCCAAGTGGATGGCCACATTAGAACACGTCAGCTTATTTTATGCACGATTATAATACTTGACCATACCCTGTATGGTAAATTAAAAAATATTATTGAAATAAATTTGATTTTGATATTTCAACAGTCCTCGGGACAGTCTAGCTGATAATTATTCTATTAATTGAATATAATATATAGAGAAATAAAACGATTTCGATTAATGTTTAAACACAAATTATTATATATATACATATAAAGAGATTATATATTAGCTAGCCAAATGGAAATGGAATGATTGAATCAGTTGTTTCAGCATTATTCGCTAATGACCCGACGCTTTGATCGCTTTTTATCGCGATTAACTTTTTAATAGTATTTAAAAATAAAATAAAAAATACTCAATCAGAATTGAAAAAAAGGTGTGTTGGTTTCGTGTTAGGAGAATAATAAAATCACAACGCTCCATGGTTTATATAACCTACCTATCCAAAATAATCATCAAATTAAAAAAAACTCCTAAAACTCTATTGCGCTTAAAAAAGATAACGTCGCTTAATTATATATATATATAGATTTATTTCTTTATAATTATCTTTTTAGTAATGAGTCGGATTGATAGCATCTTTGTAACCGATACATATAGGTATCTATAAATCTGAACAATAAAATAAATTGATACTTTAGCGATGATTTTTTTCCGTGTTCCATATATTTGCTTATTCATTTTATGGTAGCCAATTTGAAGTTATAGAATTTGAAAAATAATTCAGATGGGATCTGTCGGGAATTTCTGAAATGTTGCCTTGGCAATTGACTCGACAGTTAGAAGAAGGAAATAAACACCAAAAAATGATTTTCAAGTATTGTAATCGTGCATGAAAAAAGGTGTTTTTTTTTTGCTTTGTTTTTTCGAAATATCTCAAAAACGGCTGAAACTATTTAGATTGAAAAATAGTTGCCGAAACTATGGCGTTTTGCTCTAAAAAAAAGCCCTTATAAGTGAACATCGAAAAAATTATATTTTTCGAGATATTAGCTGTTTTACTCGGCTACGCGAAGTTCGATATTGCTCAAAATTTACAGTTATTAGTTTTTTATCTATACGAACAGGTTTCAGGGTTGACAAGGAACAAAACCTTCTCCAAGCCCGCTAAAATCAACTGTTTCAAAAGTGTTAATTTGAAGAAGAATGTAAATCCGGAATTTGTTTCTTTCTTGAAACTTATATTCACGTCCAATGGGGCGTTTAAAAAAATATTTCAATGCTTTCCAGTTCGTCGGCATTCGTTTTTGCAGTGTGAAAGAAATTTTGACACTAAAAAAACAAAGAAATTGTTAGGATTTACACACCAGACGAGACAATTACTTGATTAGAATAGAATAGAATTTTTATTTTAGCACTTATTAAAAGGTGTTCCTACTTGTATAAAAAAATCCTATTGTATAATTAAAAAGAAAATCACATTCAAATTCAATAATTAATACAACACTCCTCATTAAGCAAAGCTTGTGTGGAGGGGTGGTCTGACATCATAGCCTATCTGTTCATTTTAATTCATATACACATAAAAAACAATGTACATACTCTTAAACACACACTAAAACCTCCAAAACCAAATCAAACTCAAGGCCTAAATAAAATTTCAACTCTAAATTCTAATCAAATTTCTCAATTTCAAACACGAATAAGCAATAACAAAACATTTTTGAGTGCGCCCAATCCAAAGTAGGTAGGTATTGAAATAATACCATATATATTTTTTTTTTAATTTATCATTTATTGAAAAAAGTTTGAGATTATTAAAAAAAAAATCAAATAATAATAATAACACTGTTCGACAAAAAATTTCTCCCCGTATATCTAGCAATGGATTCCAGAAGAGTTTTCTACTCAGATTATCTTGCAATTTCCCGATTTTTTACAACACGTCAGAATTTTGAGATGTTATCGATCAAAATGACGAAAAAGGTCATTTTGACCTATTTTCGAGTCCCATTAAATATTAAACAGCAATATTTGAAATCAAAATATTTTGTTGACGTAATAGAAAACAGCTTCCTCTTTGATTTTCACATTACCAATTGTTTTTAGCTCAATTATAACTCGAGTTATATCTAAATAACTAAAACTACGTGATTTTAAAGGATAATAAACATTGATAAAAACATAAGTTTTTAGTCTTTTAGCTATGACTCGGGTTCTAATTGAGCTATAAATAAGTTGTAAATTGAAAATCAAAGAGGATGCTGTTTTCTATTACGTCACCAAAATATTTTGATTTCAAATATTGCTGTTTAATATTTAATGAGACTCGAAAATAGGTCAAAATGGCCTTTTTCGTCATTTTGATCGATATCATTTTAAATTTTTATTTATTGAACCAATTATTTTACATGAATTAGCGTATCCATTGTATTTGAGCTTCGACTTCGGACTTCCCCACCATCGACTATCCTTGATTTTCTTGAGCTGCCAACATCTTTTTAGTCCTTGTTTTTAGAAAGAGGAAAAAACTAATTAAAAAAAACCTCTTTTCCGATAATCCTTCTCATTCATTTTGATCGATAATATCTCAAAACTCTGATGTGTTGTAAAAAATCGGAAAATTGCGTGATATTCTGAGTAGAAAACTCTACTGTAATCCATTTTTAGGTTTAAGGGGGAAATTTTTGTTTAATTTTTGTCGAGCAGTGTAATTATTCCACTTTAGGATTGTATTTTCCAAATAAATAAATAAACAACTAATAGTATAACATAGAAATTAATGGCTTTTTCAATTTTTTGGCGAGAATATCGTCAATAGAAATTAATGAAATCTAATTTTCGCGTTAAAATACAATTCACTAAAAATTCCATTGATTATCAAGTGGCAGGTCAGCTCCCTATCCATCTGAGAGTGAATTTATTTCATGGGTCTTGGGGCCTGGGAGAAGGATGCGGCGGAGTGTACACTTTTTATTAATTACACCGGTTACTTGACCACTCAGGAGAATATGTTTTAAAATTTCAAGTCAATCAGTTAAGCCGTTTAATCTGGAGATCGGTGAACATTAGAGTTATAGAATCAGAAAACTATTATATTGATAATTTTGGAGTTAATAAATTTTAGAATTATTTAAATAACACTGCTCGAGAAAAATTAAACAAAAATTTCTCCCCGTAAACCTAACAATGGATTCCAGTAGAGTTTTATAGGCTGATTATCATGCAATTTTACGATTTTTTACAACAGAGGTCAGCGTTTTAATATATTATAGGTAGAAACGACGAAAAAGATTATTTTGACCTAATTTTCTAGTCCCATTAAATATTAAACAGCAATATTTGAAATCAAAATATTTTGTTAACGTAATAGAAATCAGTTTCCTCTTTGATTTTCATATTACCACTTGATTTTAGCTCAATTAGAACTCGAGTTATAACTAAAAAACTAAGACATTATGTTTTTATCAATGTTTATTATCCTTTATAATCACGTAGTTTTAGTTTTTTTAGTTATAACTCGAATTCTAATTGAGCTACAAACAATTGGTAATTTGAAAATCAAAGAGGAAGCTGTTTTTTATTACGTCAAGAAAATATTTTGATTTCAAATATTGCTTTTTAATATTTAACGAGCTTCGAGGGCGTGCCGAAGGCTGGTGCGCTGGCGGGCAGCGTCTCGGTCCAAAAATTTTATTCCTCTTAAAAAACTACACTCCAAATGTATACCCGTAAACTACCGAAAATACATCGTCTCTTAAAAGTTTCGCATCTTTAATTTTTGAGTGGCGAGGGGGGGGGGGAGGAACAATTATCAATATATTTAATGTTTCTTAATTTAAAATGAATTGGAGTCTTTCATTTCAAAATTCGAATATATATATTTCAAATTTGCCTGGTTAATGAAAATCGATTGGAGCCATCAGTTTAAATTATATTTCAAATTTGCCTCGTTAATTAATATATATTTAATGTTTCTTAATTTAAAATCTATTGGTGTTTTTTCATTTTCATTCGAGTTCAAATGAATACAATATTATCTAGACACAAAGTCTAAATCAAAAATATATAGTTTTAGTAAAAGAAATCAAGATATATATATTAATGTGACATTGGTCTAGTGGTTAGAGCTGATGACCATAGTTCAAGAGTTCGTCGGTTCGATTCTAGGCAAGAGGGTAATTTTTTTAGAGAAATTTCTCTAAGCGTTGTTACAAATTAATCTAGACAAATATATATAGTATGAGACTCGAAAATAAGTCAAAATGGCCTTTTTCGTCATTTTCACCGATAATATCTCAAAACTCTGATGTGTTATAAAAAATCGGAAAATTGCATAATAATCTGAGTAGAAAACTCTAGTGGAATCTATTGTTAGATTTACGGGGGAAATTTTTGTTTAATTTTTGTCGAGCAGTGTAATTATTCCACTTTAGGATTGTATATTCCAAATAAATAAATAAACAACTAACAGTATAACATAGACATTAATGGCTTTTCAATTTTTTGGGGAGAATATCGTCAATAGAAATTAATGAAATCTAATTTTCGCATTAAAATACAATTCACTAAAAATTCCATTGATTATCAAGTGGCAGGTCAGCTCCTGTCCATCTGAGAGTGAATTTATTTCACGGGGCTTGGGGATGGTTCAAGGGGGGGTTGCAATGGGGGAGGACAACTGTCCGGTGCGGTCGTGGTCGAGCAGATGAATGACCATGGCGCCAGCATCCAAAAAGGCGCCCCAGGAGGGCGGCGCAGGTGGCTGACATACACCACCAACCAGGGTCACACCCCCCCTGACAAATTCACTCAAATTAGGAACTCCCCGGGACAACTTCAGACGGCTGGAAAACTTAGAGCCTGCCTGTCCTTGCCATACGGCTGCCACTATTTATACATATACATATGCACGAATTTATCAAGCATATATGCATACGCGTTTCCATCAGGGAGGGCTTAACTTATTACCAAGTTAGAGAAATAAATCAAGAAATTAATTTGTCATTTGTCAGCCTCTCTGATGGTTTCGGTTTAAAACTTCTTTTAAGAATTATATATGTTCATCATTTAGGCATTTAATTTGATTCATTAAATCTCCGACCTACGCTCACTCACCTCACCAAAAGCGCGGGCTCTGATGGGAAGAAAAAAAGATTTTAATTAATTTGACGGTCCAAATCAAGTTCTTAACGAACCTCTCTTATGACCAAACGTTCCGTTCCGGGGGAAATTAAATTTCTACGATTGACAGGCCCACGGGACGGGGATGCTGCTGCTGCTGCTATAGAAACTCAATTTAACGAAAGCTCAGAGAGAGAGAAAAGAATTATAACGTCAATAAAATCGAGTATAGATTGGGATCAGGGCTTTTTTGGAGCTTGCGAAACCCAAAAGTAGATGGTGAGTAGATTCGACCCCCCCCCCCCATAACTCAAAACTTTTAGATTTACACACTTAAAATTTTGCATGTCTAATAAGGCCCACTGGAACACCTAAAATCCCAAATTGAATGAATAAACCTATTATAGTTCTTGAGTTATTAATCTCTGAAAAGTGCCATTTTTAACACTCACTCACTCACTCACTGACTCACATATTAAAATCAAGAGTACCTCCGCTGATCCTAGAATGCTGAAATTTGGTATTCTGGTAGAATTTGGATTACAATTAAAGGAAAAAATCGAAAAAGTGGAATTTTCCCTTTTTCAGGGTCTAAAATAAAGGGGTTAAATTTATAAGCTTATCTAACATATAGTGAAAATACAATCAAGCTAGAAAGCTGAAATTTGGCATACTGGTAAAGCTTAGCATATTATTAAAGGAGGAAATTGAAAAACTGTAATTTTTCTTTCTTCGGGGTTTTTGAAATGAAGGGGTTAAATTTATAAGCTTATCTAACATATAGTCAAAATACAATCAAGCAAGAAAGCTGAAATTTGGCATACGGATAGTGCTTGACATATTAATAAAGGAGGAAATTAAAAAAAACGACATTTTCTTTTCTTCGGGATTCGAAATGAAGGGGTTTAATTTATAGCCTTAATTAACATATAGTCAAAATACAATCAAGCTAGGATGCTGAAATTTGGCATACTGGTAAAGCTTGGCATATTAATAAAGGAGGAGAGTGAAAAATGGAAACTTTCCCTTCTTCAGGGCACGAAATGAAGGGGTGAAATTTATTGTCTTAATTAACATACAGTGGAATACAATCAAGCTAGAAAGCTGAAATTTGGTATAATGGTAAAGCTTGGCATATTAATAAAGTAGGAAATTGAAAAACTGAAACTTTGCTTTCTTCAGGGCCCGAAATAAAAGGGTGAAAATTATATGCTTAATTAACATATAGTGGAAATACAACCAAGGAAGAAAGCTGAAATTAAGCTTACTGATAAAGCTTGGCATATTAATAAAGGCGGAAATTGAAAAACCGAAACTTTCCTTTCTTCAGGGTGAAAATATAATCAAGCTAGAAAGCTGAAATTTGGCACACTGGTAAATCTTGGCATATTAGTAAAGGAGGGAATTGAAAAACCAAAACTTTTCTTCTTCGGGCCCCGAAATAAAAGTGTGAAATTTATAGGCTTAATTTACATATAGTGGAAATACAATGACCCTAGAATGCGGACACATTAATAAACAGTGAAATCGAAAACCTGAAGTTTCCTATACAGGACATAAAAATGAAAAGGTGAAATTTAACTTCTATGTATTTTTTAAAATAAAAATTAATTTTTATAAAAAAAAATTAAATTCAACAAATAAAATAATAATAACTTAAAATAAAATAAAATACACTAAAATGTATAAAATAATTATCTTATTTAGTTACAACTAAACAACGAAATATTAACTTGAAATTACTTTTGAAGTCGGTGCCAAACAAACTATACCTATAAGCGATCGTACCCGCCAAACGTACTAAGTAAGATCCGTCAAGTGGGATTCATAAAATGAATATGTTTGGCACCGACTTCAAAAAGTAATTTCATGTTAACATTTCGTCGTTTAGTTGTAACTAAATAAGATAATTATTTTATACC
Source organism: Forficula auricularia (assembly GCA_024734495.1). Classification (NCBI taxonomy): domain Eukaryota; kingdom Metazoa; phylum Arthropoda; class Insecta; order Dermaptera; family Forficulidae; genus Forficula; species Forficula auricularia. The sequence continues at coordinate 814,108 of JALMQS010000666.1, forward strand.
TTTTAGTGGATTTTATTTTATTTTTAAGTTATTATTATTTTATTTGTTGCATTTAATTTTTTTCAAGTCGGTTTTATTTTTTTCTTAAAAATTATTAGTGATGTTATTAATAGTGACTTAAAACCTTGCATGCATCTCGTAAGAGAAAGCGTCGGGCGAATGAATCAGAAAATGATAATAAAATTCAATTCATAAATATAGAAATTCTCTCGAAACATTTGCGGGTTTTAAATCAATGTTTTTAAGATTTTTTTATAAAATATTTTATTTATTATAATTTCGATTATTCAGTTATAAGAATTGGAGATTTACGTTATTTCGTCATTGATCATATCTTCAAAACATGACCAAATTAATATGGTACCACCCCTAAGGTACGCTCTTTCCAATAAAAAAAGAATCATTAAAATCGGTTCATAAACAAAGAAGTTATGCCTGAACAAACGTATCAAAAAAGGTCAAATACAAATTAAAAAAAAAAAAAAAAACTGGACCAATCGGAAGCTAGACTGAACCCAATTCAAAAAAAATAATCAAAATCGGTTCAAAATTTGCTAAAGGATAAAACTTTTCAAAACTAAAAAATAATTTTTAAGAAAAAATAAAAACCGACTTCAAAAATTAAATTCAACAAATAAAATACACTAAAAGGTATAAAATAATTATTATCTTATTTAGTTACAACTAAACGACGAAATATTAACATGAAATTACTTTTTGAAGTCGGTGCCAAACAAACTATACCTATAAGCGAGCGTACCCGCCAAACGTACTAAGTAAGATCCGTCGAGTGCGATTCATAAAATGTATGTGTTTGGCACCGACTTCAAAAAGTAATTTCATGTTAATATTTCGTCGTTTAGTTGTAACTAAATAAGATAATAATTATTTTATACCTTTTAGTGTATTTTATTTGTTGCATTTAATTTTTTGAAGTCGGTTTTTATTTTTCTTAAAAATTATTTTTATTGTTCTCTTTTTAGTGATGTTATTAATAGTGATCATATCATCAGAACTTGACCAAATTAATATGACACCATCCCTAAGACACCCCCTATCGGATAAAAAAAGAACCATCGAAATCGGTTCATAAACAAAGAGGTTAGGTCTAAACAAACCTAATAAAAAAGGTCTAATACCTATGAAAAAAAAAACGAAAAAAAATGGGACCAATCGGAAGCTAGACTGGACCCAATGCAAAAAAAATTTTCAAAATCGGTTGACAATTGGCGGAGATATAAGGTAACATAGGCACAAAAAAAAAAAAAAAAAAAAAAAAATCAGTCGAATAGAGAACCTCCTCCTTTTTTGAAGTCGGTTAAAAAAACATAAATGTGAAAAAGGGGCCAAGTTCCACGTCGTCGTTTGTACCGAACTTGGGTCCTTATTCAGATTTATGTTTTTTGGTCAGATGACCATACTGTACAGTTGTATCCAAGAGAAACCACTACACTGAACTTAATTTCAAGGCGCACCTTTTAATCTAAATTCTCCTCATGTAGTGCGCAGGAAAATACACTCAATCTATCAACCGAGAGAAACAGGCTGACTCATTAGTTTTAAATTGCCGAGTTAATTACTATAATATCCTTATTTGTTTACTCTCCCCTTAATGATTTTAAGCCGATATTATATTTGAATAAATTAATAGAATTGTCATTAGTCTTACTTGCTTGGTCTTCTCGAAATAACATGGGGCTTTATACATAATATATAAAGTCCGGCTTTTGACAAAATTGTTCATGTTCAATGCAAATGCAAATGTAATGCTGATTCATCACTAAATATTCGCTAATAAATTTAGAAGAAAACAAGTGTGTGAGCACAATCCTGAGAAAATTATTGTTCCAAGGGTGAGTAAGGGGACACGCCCTTACTAAAATTTATTAGCAAATGAATAAGTGTCTTTCTTTAGAGCAGGAGTCGGCAACCGGCGGCCCGCGGGCAGCATGCGGCCCACTAAGGGCCGGTGTATGTCAAGTAAATGCTTTACCACTAACAAACGGTAGATGATAAATGGAGACACTGGGATGGCCAATCAGATGACAGGAGCTTTCAGTGCCTGGCATCTGATTGGCCACTCCCAGTCCTCCATTTACCATCTACCCTTGGTTAGTGGTAAAAAGCATTTACTTTGCGATATACAACCGGCCCTAGGGTTTTTGTGCGGCCCCGGAGCTACTTGTAAACTTTTACATAATTTTCTACAAACATGTACGAGAGTGGAATTATTATTATTTTAATTTGATTTTTTATTTAATAATCTACGACTTTTTTCAATAAATGATAAATGAAAAAAATGTATATTATTTCGGTACACACTTTGAATTGGGCGCACTCAAAAATGTTTTGCTTATTCGTGTTTGTAAATGAGAAATTTGTTTAGAATTTAAGAGATGAAATTTTATCAAAATCACACATAATTAATTATAATTATTTATTGAACACGAATAAATAAAAATAACTAGTAGTTTATTGTATTATTTATTTGTGTTCAATAAATAATTTTAATTAATTATGTGTGATTTTAATAATAAAATTTCAACTCTTAATTAAATTAATCACAAAAATAATAGCTTCAACAGCTTCATTACTTGATTGTTTTGAATTTTTCTGAAAAGTGGTGAAAAAATCATTTCCTATTTGGGTTTTCTGTATTTTGAAATCAATGATAAAACGAGATCAGAAGGTCAGAATATCTATTTTAGCGATAAAGTGTTATGTTACCTAAAAAATGAACTGACTTTTTAACGCCTTAGTTTCTGAATGAAAAATACCGAATCAATAAGATAAAAAAAAATGTTCGAACTCCTAAAAAATTTTGGCTTCGTTTTTTCGAAATATCTCAAAAACGTCTGAAACTATTTTGATTAGAAAAATTGATCGAAACCATGGCGTTTTCGTCTACAAAAAAGCTCTAATGAGTGAATATTTAAAAAAAATTGTATTTTTTTTATATATTATTAACTGTTATGTCAAATTGTCTGTTAGTACCTACATGCGTTATCAAATTTATGTGAGCGCTCTTGCTCAAAAACTACTAGGAATATCAAAACGAAATTTCACATATAATTTTGGTGCAATGAGATTAAGGGATGATTAGATTTTGGTTGAAATAGAACAAAAAATTAAGGGTGTAGGGGAAGGGGGGAATGAAAATTAAAATTATAAGATTTCAAACTAAAAAAAACATTTAACCTAAAATTATTTTTTAATTGTTAAAAATAAGGACCTTGTAAGTTTTAAAACCTAACTTAATGGCTTCTCTATGGCACGTAGATCTTGAAACACTTCGCTCCACAGCATCGCTCCAAAGAACAGATTAATTCACCATAGTTCGAGCGCCTGTTTTTTCTAATAATCTTCTTCAATGCCCGTCTATCAGCATCTGGTATTTTGGATTTCGACGCATTCCGAGGTTTTGTAGCTATTGTATCCGTTGTTTTATAAACTCGAATAATATTTCTGACAGTAAACTTTGATAAATTATCTAGATCGCCATTTTACGCGTTTGATTTTTCCTTTTTAAATAAATTGATAATAATTGAGCGAATTTTTTCATCAACAACCTTTCCACGAGTCATTTTTACTAATAATAAACAAAACAAACTTTCTTTTGTTGGAAAAAGGCAAAGCCTACTTGATTATTTCACATATTCAAAGATTCTTACAAAAAAAAAAAAAAAAAAATCGTGAAAAGCAAGAACTATTTTTTATATAAAAAATGTGTTTTTAACAATTAAAAAATAATTTTAAGTTTTTTTTTTTTTTTTTTTGTGGCTTTTCGACCTTTCTAGCCATAAGCCTAAGTACGATATTAGTTATATTTTTTGAAAATTTGTCTCTACCCCCGGGAGTCAGATTTTAGCTGGTTGACTCGAGTCGGATTCGAACCCGGGTCCCCTGGTTAGCTCGCTGTCACGCTACCGCCTAGCCTATCTGACCCCCCAAATTTTAAGTTAAATGTTACAATAAAATGTTTTAAATTGTTTAAAATGTTGTTCCAAATGATAATAAAAATAAATATTTAAATTAAATATACCGTGAATTAGCATAATTTTATTTAAAAAGAAAAAATATTGGTGGGCCAATTGAGATGGGGCAGGGCTCGTATATTAAATTTTTTCATTTATTTTAGGCAAATTGTAGCGAATAAAGTCCGCGCTGGCCAATAAATATGCACAAGCTGAAAATAATTATATTTTAATCGAAGTTTAGGCATTATTAGATATAAAATACTTGGTAGGTTTCACATTAAGATATAAAAATAAAACGAATTTATTTTTTGGAGAGTCTTTAATCTCGATATATATATTTCGGCTGGCTTCGGGAAGTTACTTTCTTTTTGCTCCTGAAGATGGGTTAGCCACCCGATATATATATATATCGAGATTAAAGACTCTCCAAAAATAAATTCGTTTTATTTTTATATCTTAATGTGAAACCTACCATGTATTTTTTATCTAATAATTTAAAAAAATGTTTCACCAAATACTTTAAAGACAATTGAAGTTTAGGCATCCCAAATAAGAGTTATATGAGTTTGAGAGCCTAAAACAACACATATTTTGAACTTATTTGTTATTTTTGAATATAACTCGAAAACCATTCAATCAACAGAAAATTTCGCTCTTACCAAAGTGAAAGAAGGAAAAATTTTCCGTCGAAGAGCGTAATTACAAGATAAAATAGGTTGAGATGTTTAGCAACAATTGATCGTCAAAATAGACAATTTTCATCAACTTGGCGGAAAAGTGAATTATGCTCATTAGGTGGTTACAAGAAACCACTCTTAGAATTTTCGCAATGATGACCCTCGTAATAATTGCCAATTGGCTAAAAAATGAGATTGTCAAAGTTTCAACTTAATTGGACAACAGTAACCCTTGCCGCAATGAGGTTGAAGTTTTGAAAAATTGAAAAAAATTGCAGTTTTTCATTCATAAAATAAAAACTACTCATTATAGAAACTTGATTCTTGTATAATTTTCTTGAAAATTTTGTTTCCTTGAAGTTTTACTTGAGCCACTTTTTTGTTAAAAGTTTTTATGTGAAGATATTCAGTATTTTCCAAGACAGGACATGATCCGATCTCATTGCAGCTCGGGTTAACGTTGTCCAATTAAGAATATACTTTGCTAATCTCACTTTTTAGCCAATTGGCAACTAATATGGCGGTCAGCACCAAAATTCAAAGACTGGTTTCTTGTGGCCACCTAATAAGTATCAATTCACTTTTCCGACAAGTTGGTAAAAATTACCTATCTTTGACGATCGATTGTATGCTAAACGGCTGAACCAATTAACCAATTATCTTTTAAGTAGACTATTCGACGCAAAATTTTGTCCTCTTTCATTTTGGTAAGATTAGAATTTTCTGTCGGACCAATGGTTTTCGAGTTTTAGCGAAAATCTGGTAAAGTTTAAAATTTTCCTAATTTTTAGGTCCTCAAAGAATTTAGCACCATCCAGAAACCGTCGCAAACTCATATAACTCTTCTTTGGGATTGCCTAACGTCGAATAAAATTATTTCCAGCTTGTGTACTTTTATTGGCTAGCGCGTCCTTTTTGAGTCTAATTTGCCTGGTTATTTAAAATAAATGAATTTTTTTAACATACACTTTTTGTTGAAAATTATTTAAAAATTTCCAGGTAGCCTAGGGCCTGCACAAAAACTTCCTTTGTAGGCCTTTTAGGATCAATTATTGATAAACGCCTCAAACGATTTTAACTTTTAAGTAGGTTGATCTATATACGAATTTGAAGCTTTTTGGTAGGTTTTTATTAGTTCTTTTTTTGACTCTTTTGGGGAAGGGGTTTGTTAACTCGTCTTTCCATTTAGAGATAGGAAAAGCAAGGTTTGGTTTTGAAATTAGGCTGGAATAAGGAAATCTCTGCGTTACTAAGGTAAATATTTTGTTTATTTTTAAAATATTTTTTCTTTTTTAGGTAATATGGTTAAAACTAATAGTCAATCCAGGGTTGGGACTAGAAGTATAGGTGTTGAAACCAGTGGTGGTATTTTTGTTATGAGGATGATTCAGATGGTTATATAGATTATAAGGATATAGGGAGAGATTGGTATTAATTTAAATGCAGTCTGGTTCCTACAAGTTAGTTAATTCAGATATTAATATGTAGGTTTGCATTCATTTGTAGGATCTGGAATTGATTTGTGGAAGTCTGTCTATTTATTGCTACTTGGGATTATAGTCCTCTGCCCCCTATGATTAAATCAATTATAAATTTTGTCAAGTCCTAAATTCCTAGAGTTGTACAAAATTTTATTTAGTTCTCACAAGCTGAGGTAGAGAGAGGTCTTAACCATCCTTGTTAAGGTTTTGACCAGGTTTCCTTAACAACTTATGGCAAATGCCGGGATGGCTAATGCATCGCTTGCTCCTGGTATCAGGTTTTTGCGCGGAATTTTTAAATTACTTTTTGTCTTTTGATGGAAATCTATGGTCATGTTATTTGTTAATGAGCATACATTTCTATTTTTTTTCTTTTCGTTTTTTTTTTACTTGTTTATTATTTGTTAAATTGTTGTAATTAATTTGTATTGATGTTTCTTAATGTATTGTAGCTAGATTGTATTGATGTTTGGAGGACCTAGCCACCGAGGACTTACTTGTGCCTCTAAGCAGGTCGAGGAATAAAGATTTATTTATTTATTTACCTATGTTATTCGAAGAGAAATTTTGTGCTCTTTCATTTTGGTAAGAGTAAAACTTTCTGTTGGACGCATGTTTTTTGAGTTATAAGCAAAAATCTGAAAAAAGTCCGAGAATTTTCGTAGTTTTTTAGGCCCTCAAAAATTTAGCACCAGCCAGAAACCGTCGCAACCTCATATTTGGAATGCCTAAAGTTGATTAAAATTATTTCCAGCTTGTGGATATTTATTGGCCAGCATAATTCCTAATTTGCCTGAGCTATGAAGAATGAACAGACTTTTTTTTTGTCTGGACTAAAGAAGAAACTAAAATGGAAGTGAAAGCTGAATCCCTTGGCCCTGGGATAATGGAATTGAGTTATACTATAAACGTAATGTATGGTTTCGATTTGGCACAGAGCCTCAATGCGAAACGGGGGGCGGCGCTTCCAACTTGAGAGATTAGAGAAATATTTCACTACTTAGAAACCCCCCCCTCACCCCCCAATAATTTATTACTAATATAATGGTTATTTCTTTTGGGCATTAATAAATAAATCTAATTTCATTTGCGCGACAACAATGTTGATTTGATAAGAACTTAAGGGAAACTGGAAAGCGACAAAAGGGATGATTTGTACAATCAGCAGCTGCCGGGTTTTTCATTGGGAGCACTTAAAATACCAGCCAACCAAATTGGGGGGCTGTCTCTCTGTCGGCTTCTTAAAAGTTGTCACCAAAATTAATTTCCTAGCGAGGAGACTTCAGAAGAGCATTAAGACCTCATCCACTTTGGGGCCTTAATTAGTAGATAGACCCAAAGATGCCACGTGCCACTCACCCGATTTTTTTAACCTATTTAGATTTTATCAGAAGGATAATTTTTTAGAGATTTCTTCATAAATTATTATGTCAATAGAATCAATTTTATTTTCACTTTACCATACAGGGAGGGGTATGGTCAAGTATTGTAATAGTGGACGAAAAATGTTTTTTTTTCTTTTTTTTGAAATATCTAAAAAATGGCTCAAACTATTTTGATTAAAAAAATTGACCGGAACATGCCATTTTGGTCTACACAAATATATATAATATATAAGAGTCTAGATTAATTTGTAACAACGCTGAGAGAATTTTCTTTAAAAAAATTACCCTCTGCCTAGAATCGAACCAACGAACTCTTGAACTAAGGGCATCAGCTTTAGCCATTACACCAATGCAACATTAATATTTATATCTTGATTTCTGTTACTAAAGCTATATATTTTTGATTTAGACTTTATGTCGAGATAATATTGTATTCATTTGAACTCGAATGAAAATGAAAAAACACCAATAGATTTTAAATTAAGAAACATTAAATATATATTAATTAACGAGGCAAATTTGAAATATAATTCTCAGCTCGGATTTTAAACTGATGGCTCCAATCGATTTTCATTAACCAGGCAAATTTGAAATTTAATTGTAATTTGGACTCGAATTTTGAAATGAAAGACTCCAATTCATTTTAAATTACGAAACATTAAATATATTGATAATTATTCCCCCCCCCCCTCGCTACTCAAAAATTAGAGATGCGAAACTTTTAAGAGACGATATATTTTTGGTAGTTTACGGGTATACATTTGGAGTGTGGTTTTTTAAGAGGAATACAATTTTTGAACCGAGACGCTGCCCGCCAGGCGCCAAAGCTTTCGGCACGCCCCTCGAAGCTCGTCTCTAATAAGTGATCTAGTATTTTTCGAGATAATATCTGTTTTGTCAAAATGTCTATTAGTGTGCGTTACCAAATTTTGTGAACGAGGTAGCTCAAAAACTAGTGGGAATATCAAAACCAAATTTCACATCTAGTTTTGGTGCATTGATATTAAGAGCTGATTAGATTTTGGTACATATCGACCCAAAATTAAGGGGAAGAGGGGGAGGGGGTTAAAATTATAATATTTTCAAACAAAAAAAAAACAAGAAAAAGAAATAAACTATAAAATGAACCTATAATAACGAAATTTTTTTTTCCTAGCGCTTAAATTAGGGGGGGGTCAAAAAATAAAAATCTAGGCCATTTCAGCAAACTCAACCAAATTTTGTATACATAATCAGTGGGCCGCCAGAACACTAAAAATGCAAAAACAAACGGCCCAAAATGGAGGGGGTTTTTTAAAACAGGGTCGCCTTATTCTTATATGTTATTTCTGTTTTATATCTAATGAAATTGTTAATATAAAACGAAAAGAAAGAAAAATTGTTTTTTTTTTTGGGTGAATGTGCCAAATGTTTTTTGAAATTTGGGTTCTGATGGTTTTCAATAGTAACGGAGATATTAAGAAAATTTAGACGAATGTGTGACATGACTATTTGAAGCCCTGAAGAAGGTTGAAAGGGCTGGAATTTTCATTTTTGTTCCACCCCTTCCCCATTTTGGGTGGCTAGTTTTTGCATTTCTAGCCTTCTCGGGATCCACAGAATATATATACAAAATTTGCTTGAGTATAAGTGCCTAGATTTTCATTTTTGACCCTCCTCCCATTTTAGATGATTATTTTGAAAAAAATTTAAACAAAATTGTCAAAAATTACATCCTGTAAAATTTTGCTTCTAATGGAATTTGCCGTAGAGTAAACAGTTCAAGAGTTATATGTAATCAATGAGGTGATTTTACGGTATTTTTTGACATCTTCAGTGGTCGATCACCCCTAAAAACGAATCGATTTGACTTTCAGAGTGTGTGCTGATCATACTACAGTATGGGATATGTTATTTGGGTTCTGAAATCAGCTTCCAAAATGGTCAGTAGCTCTTAGACTATTATAACTTCTAGAGATTGGAATTCCCTTTCTAATGTACTTCATCCTTAGTCGATTCAATAGTTATTTGTTGACCATATTTAGCCGCGTTATACACATAACACAAATATTAAATTAATATCACTTTTTTACCTACTGCCCAGCTACAAAGACACATTACGCTGTGTAATTCCGATTTAAAGAGACCTTCAAATTACATGATATAGAATAGACAATATATATGTGAAAGTAAAAAGTATCCCAAACGATATTTTTGAGCTTTCAAAGTGCTAGCGTATGTTGAGGTTGTCTAAAATACAGGCGTTGCTATCAAGTGCTGCCATCTGTTCAATTCATTTCGGTCATATTAACACTAGAACGCCCGAAGCCGTCAATTTGACGGTTTTCACATTTCATTTCTCTTTCATTTCGTTACTATTTAAGTTAGAACTTTGAAACTCGCTGACTTTTAATAATTTTTTAATAGCTTTCTAATAAAAAAAAATAGCATCCTATGAATTTTTATTTAGGAGAAAATTATGGATTTACCAAGAACGCACAAAAGCCGTCAATTTGACGGTAACACTTTTTTACCCCAATTTTTATATTTTAAATTAATTTTTCAAGTACGAATAATTCCCATTCTTTTTTTGGAACATTTCCATCCTTTTTGACCCTCGGATTATTTTTTGTTCTGCCTTTTTTTTAATTTACAATCTTCCTTGAAAAAACTTGGGGTAAAATAAAAAAATTATGTTTCTTTATGTCAATTTTTTTTATCTTTTGATGATTCACTTTATTATTTTACAACATTTCGAGGGAACCTACTGTTTTGAAATCCTTATATATGTCGAGCCCCTAGTCTTGCCATTTCATTTTTGTTCCGCCCTTAGAATTATCAACAACATATTTCTCTCTCAATTTCTCGTGAGTTTTTTTCATCTATTTGTTTTTTTATTTCAGTATTATTTATAATGGCACGAGGTCTCAGTGAAGCTGAAATATTAGAAATTTTAAAAAATATTACACCGGATAATTCAGAAGGAGATTCTTATTTAGTTGAAACAGGAGAAGAAAATAAATATAATATATTAATATGTATTTTTAATATATAAATTGATAATAGAATTATATTTATTATTAGAAAAAATAAAAAAAATATTAAATAAAAGGAAACAGAATGATTTTATTTAGTTTGAGTGTTGAAAAATGCAAGTCGTCAAATTGACGGCATCCGGGCGTTCTAGTGTTAAGAATCGGAAATAATTATATTTATTTCTCAATATAACTTTTTTAAATATTACGAGAATATTTTTTTTTTTTTTTCAAAAACGGACCACGCCCCCTGGACTCTGTAGTGGATTTTGAAATAATAATTTAAATTTCCTACGAATAACACTTATGTGGATATAATTAATCGTTGATATAGTTTTCATTTTTAACCGACTTCAAAAAAGGAGGAGGTTCTCTTTTAGTGTATTTTATATGTTGCATTTAATTTTTTGAAGTAGGTTTTTATTTTTTTCTTTAAAAAATTATTTTTTTCAGTATCTCTATTTAAGCTAAAGTAATATCGTTCAGTGAAATGAAATCAACATGATTTTATTTGTACTAAAACCAAGTGTTTTCTAAATCGTCTATGATCTAAGACAGGGGTGTCCAACCATTTAGCTTACCCGGGCCACATTTGAAGAAATAAAAATGTCGCGGGCCGCAGATAATTTTTTTTAATGCTATCAAAGTAAGTAAGGGTCCATGAAGATCCGGCCTCTATGAATCTCGAAAGATCCCGGCATTATCGATGAGAAGGAGGATAAAAGATCAAGAGAAAGAGTGGAGGGCGTAGATGTTGAAGTTTTGAAGATTATAAGTTATTTAATAAGTGTCAGAAAATTGGCAGGGAAAAAACTTATATGGAGTCGAAAACGACCGAAATGGTGTTTATTTTTCCGGAAATCTTGAATTTTAAATTTAAAATTTGCACTCATTTTTCGAAAACCAGTAGATTTTCGGATTTCTTATTTTAGATCAAAAAAAATTATCAGGATAAATTGTATCAGATATAATGTATACATTTTTCAGTAAGTAGGTAATAAAGCTCAATGTTTATGATTTATGACGGCCCGCTATCATTGAAGTGGTGGGCCGCATGCGGCCCGCGGGCTGCGGGTTGGACTGTCCTGATCTAAGACTTACCTGTTCGATGTTGCTTTACAACCGAGATCTTGGGATAAGCCAAAACTATTTGAAGCATAATTAAATCTAATTAATTAATTAATTGTTTAATCATTAATTTGTTTTGTTTACAATATTGTATGGATTATTATTTATTTGTATTTTGAAGGAGACAATAAAAGAGTGTGTCTTCTGCTGGAATTATAAATTTTATTTATTTATAACGAGACAATAATTCACCAAAAAAATTCTTAAATCGTAAAATAGAAATTCTCGAAAGTTTTATTTTAAAAATAGCTGCTAAAATATAAACTTCACGAACGCCAACTACAGTCAAAATAATAAAACAAGTATAAGTGTCAATTCTTAACTTGCCCACTCTATGTAATTTCTAACCTTACCACATGAAAAATGTTAACCTTTCATTCATAAATTAATTCCTGTGAATACATTGTAATAGACTGATGAAGAGGGCAAAGCCCTCGAAACTATAGTCTCGTTATAAATAAATAAAATTTATAATTCCAGCAGAAGACACACTCTTTTATTGTCTCCTTCAATATATAAAAATTCTGCTACTCTCGGCAAAAACTTTCAATTTATTTGTATTGTTGAAAAAAGTAAATAAAGCTAAATCTACACGATGTTCTATAAAATATAATAAAATACTAGGAGAGAGCTTAGCTTAATTTAAAAATTGATATGATTTAAGCGTCTCATTAGAAGAAGTTCTTGGAAGAATCGGAGAAAGAAGAACCTTGTGGAAGAGTCTGAAGAAGAGAAGTGGTCAGATGATGGGGCACACACTAAGACATGGGGGATTGCTTAGGGATATCTTGGAGGGGGAGGTGGGAAAGAAAAGGGGAAGGGGAAGACCCAGATTAGAAAATTTCAACCAAATAACTGGGGATATGGGATGCCAGACATTTAGAGAGGTCAAACAGCTGCCGCGGGACAGAGTCGAGTGGAGACGGATTGTTGCATCAAACCAGTCTTAGGACTGTATACTCAATGATGATGATGACACTTTTCATTCTCTAAGATTTTTTAATGATCTCATTGATATTTTAGTTAAAGCCTAAGCAGCACCGGTAGCTCGTTTAACGAAAGGGCTTCTCCAGGAAATCAGTGGAATCTAGGGTCTTCACCCTAGAGATCGCGTGGGCCCCTTTCCTGAATGACATGGGCCACACGGACAGGTCACTATTTCAACGTACTTTCTAATTGCTTTCCAAATTAGTCTGGTCGCTCCTCCTAATTCATTTAAATGGATTGCCCGAGGACCACAGCGACGCAGCCATCTGACTCTTATCTTTTATCATTCTTTAATTTCAAAGTAGAGTGGCAATCAGAAAAGTGATAATTGTTCATTAATAATCATTTAGTTGATTTCTACTATATACCGGGTGAGTTTTTTTACATTGAGACAGTCTTATAAACCAAAAACAGTGCATTATATAAAAAAAGTTACAAATAAAAGTTTATTTATATCAAGGGGAAACTAAACTACGCTATTGTTTGTCGACGTAGAACATTAAATTATTTATTTAATAATTAATTACTTAATCATTATTATTTGATAATTAAGTTAAATAATTGTTAAAAATAATTATTAAGATTTTTTTAGATCTAATGGATTCATGTATATTGTTTATTTGATGTCGTATAAAAAAATAGTTCTTATGAAAGTTGTTCAGTTTTTTTTTCTAGATTAAGAAGACGTATATAAAAATATAAGGTCCCATTTTAAAAAAACAGAACTTGACATTGAAATACCCTTGTAAGCTTGTTCTACGCCAACAAACAATAGCGAAGTTTAGTTTCCCCCTTGATATAAACAAACTTTTTTTGAAACTTTTTTCCATTTAATGCACTGTTTTTGAGTAAAAAGACTCTCTCAAGATAAAAAATTCACCCGGTCTATATATATATGAGCCTATACTAAAAAAATGAGAGTAATTATTTTTTTCTGGGGCCAAAATGGGGGGGGGGTTAAAAAATATAGCTTCTAGACCCCTTAAACGATTTGTACAATATTTAGCATAAGCACTTAATAGGACCTTGTGAAAATGACTCACTATGTGAAATTGATAGTGACCAAAAATAAAGGGGGGTTAAAAAAAGTTTCAAGCAAAAATTGAAGAAAACTGATATTTCTAATAAAATGGTCTCACCAGATCTGGACCAAATTCAACCAAATTTTGTATACATATAATCAGTGGACCCACAGAAAACTAAAAATGTATTTTCCCAAATTTTTCTAAGGTGTGCTAATCATTTTGTTCTTTTATTTTTATGTTTCAGGTGAGTTTGCGTCTATTTTTTCTTGCCTTGGGCCTACGTCCAACTTAATCACCTATATCTATACATTTTTAAACTAGATTAAATGTTTTTGAATTTTCTACAATGTTGCGTCACGAAATTTTGGTGGGAGACCTCAGATTTAGAATCAGCGTCCCAAAGATTATATATATATGCTAAAAATCAGAACTACCCCAAAACTTTCCTGATAAAAACACAATTTGACTGGACTAATTATTTAATTTTTTTAATTAAATTTGATTCATTATTGATATAATTATTATAAAAATTGTTTATTGACAACGTAACAATGTAAATAATAGAAATAATAATGTGATAAGTAATCAACCAAATAATAAAAGAGTGAAATGAACCTCAATCTAACTTTTATATAGGTAAATATATTTAGATATATGGGGGGGGGGTCGTCAGCTGGTATTAAATATAAGAGAAGGGCCAGGTGTATGGTAAAGTCATATAGATGGCTACATCAGCTTATTCTTACTTTCACATTTATATCTATGGAATATAATGTGGAAGTACTGCGATGCCCAGTCTGGGTCCTGACTCTTTGAGAGCTTGAATCTCATAGATGAAAAAAGTTAATTTCACTTTGTAACTTCTAGGTGGAAGGAATCGATGTCCTTAATTGTTTGAAACTGGATTTAGGACATAAAATCGGATATTGTAGTCCCCAGAGGCTAAAAAGGGGGCTAAAATCCATTGGTCAGTGCGTATGTATGTACTTATATATCCCTCCGGGTTTCGGAACCATAAGTCTCAGAGGTACAAAATTTGAAACTTAAGCTGAGTATAGACTAGAAGGAGTATAGTAAGCTTTTTGTTGACATCGAAAAACCGGAAGTAGACATTTACATGAAATATTTTTTTTTAATTGGTTTACTTTCAAGTGTCACGAGTTATTAGTTGTGTATAAATTTTAATCCGATTGAAAGGGACTCGGTGCTTCTCTAATGCAAATTATTATACCCCACCAAAAACATTTGTAAATAGGTAAAAAGCTATTGCAATCATTTTATTAAAATTATGTGGTAATTAATTTCCATTTTAAACATTTATAATGGCTAATTTCCACCAAATGTTTGTTGCTGTTAATTCAGGAAATAGCTCTCTGACCTAATGGACCATTCAGTCGAAATGAACTGATCGGATTGATAATATTTTTAATCTATTGTGGAGAGACAAGGTCTACGCGAATGGCCCCCGAGTGCTAAATCGTGTTTGAGGGGCCTTATCGGTGTTTTGAATCGCGATCCGAGTGTGCGTGAGAATCTTGAATTGTGGAGCCTGTGGTGTTGGCCACCCTTGAGCCCTAATGAGCAGGACGACACCAAGAAATACCTTAAGTCGGTCATCTATCACCTGAAGCCGCAGGTAGCCAGCCAGGGTCCCTCCCCACACGGAATTGTGCCATCTGTCTTCAGGACCTTTATTCTGAACTCACCCTTTCCAGGAACGTTGTTTGTTTTCATCCCCTTTTATATCTTTTCCACTGAATACTTAAATAAATTTTGGTTATGTCTTAGGGGGGCCAAAAGATGTAAGTTTTTCCGATTGCGATGCAGATAATGGTTAAAGAAGAAAAAGAAGACCCTCTAAGACAATGTACAGAGTATTAAATTGCGTGTTCTGTATTTTATCATGTGCATTCAAACGTGAATGACCGGAAAGGAAAGAATTTTATCGGGAACAATTTTCAACTTCATTGCTTTTTAAGGATATAATATCGATTTTATGTCTCCCGAGAAAGATTTCTCTCTCTTTTTTTTTTTTTTTTGAGTTTGAAATAAATTTAAAATAATTATTATAGAACATTTTCCACTTTAGGAAGCCACACACAATTGAGCTCTCATAACGAACTTCCTTCCGAGTTGGAAGATTAGTTAGCCCGGCTTTAATGCTTAGTCTAATTAAATTATTTTTATATCTCTATTGTCATATCCAATGAGATTAGGTTTAATATTATAGTAGAGAAAGCCCAACTCGTCTATAGGTATTATACAGGGTTATTGGTAATTCGATAGATATCTTGAAAGTAGTTAGTTATACTATAGCCAATTTCCAATAAATTGGACCATCTGAATCCGGGGGCAAAAATCATTAGTTTTGGAGTTATCAGAGTTTTAATTTTTTTATGAAATTTCCAGACCTTCTTCCAATAACTGCTAATTGTAAAAAAGTGCTGCACTCTGAGTACTAAAAAAACACTTTTCTAATAGCTGGTGAATAAGAGATTACTTAAAAAAAATTCATCTCCTTAAACTCAGAAATAGAAGGTCCAAACTAACCAAGAAATGATTTTTTTTTGAAAATGTCATTTAGACTTAAGACGATTAATAAAAAAGTCCAATAAACTTGAAAAAACAACTTTTTATCTACTCTTATTAAACGAGCAAAAATTGTATATTTATTTATATATTTGTATCTTGGTTCTATTTTGAAAACGGCCATACCGATTTTCATGAAACAAAATCTATTAACAAGTTTTGAGGATGAGAAAACGATCTGGCTATGTCTGGACCTCATCAAAATTCATCTTAATTGATTTTTTCTTAATTAAAGTAATTATTGATAGATGAAAATCTCAATAAAAAAGAAATGATTTGCCGCATGTCGGATTAGAACCTGGGACCTCTTGCATCATAGGCGGAGACTTTACCAGAAGACTATAGAAGTATTTTAAAAATATTTGCTTTTTACTTTTACTAAAATAAATATTTTTGGATTAGATAGAGTACTATGATGTTTTATTATTCAATATTTGTTCTTAAATGAGGCAATTAAAACCGTGAGAACAGTTAGAATGTTCTCGTAAGGAGAAAAGACTTAAAAAACAAAATCTTTTATGTCCTTATCAATCTTTTTATTTTTAAACTGGGAGACAGTTTCGGCCGACACTCTCAAGCCATCATCAGTCTAAAAAGTACAAATACATAAACTTTACAATTGCAAATACAATCAAGAAACAAATATATATAAAGATCAGTCCACTCACCCTCAGTTTTCAATAGTACATTGGTAATATTATTTTTATTTTTACATTTTCTTTGCAATTCAGCAAAATTCCAACATCTGTTGTTATAGATGAGAGTAACAAATGCAATTCTATAAAATTGAAAAAATATATAAAGACATTTTTTCTTTTTCTTTGTCATATTATTTAAAATTAGGTTCATTATTTGAAATGCTCTCTCACCTTGATTACCAATCACACACTTGTTTTTATTATAGCACAAAATTTTTTTTAAAATACAATTGTAACATTCAATTATTTACATTCACAATATTCTCCCGTATCAAATTTTAGGACAAATTATAATTTTTCACTCTTTGATCAATTCAATTTCATTCTATATAAAACTTTTCTATTTTTAATATAAAAATAAAAATAGTGTATGACGTTATACCAGCTGCCAACACAATTAAATTAAAACCCAGTCTTCAAAATCAAAAAATTCATACAAAACAAGATATACAACATTAATAATTTTCAACAAAGGTAAATATTTTTTGATTTAGACTTTATTATAAGTGTGGAAATAATTTAATATATTATACATAGCTATGTATTTTATAAATTGAATTTATTGAATAAATTACAGCGCGGCAAATTTGAAATATGTATAATTGAATTAAACTGGAAAGAAAAACAACAACTAATTTTAAATCCAGAAACATTAAATATACACTCTTCTAATTAAAATTAAATATTCAATTCTCTTTTCTCCGGGCAATAATCCTTGAAATTATCTTCCTAAAAAATATTTGGTTGGTGAAAGTTATCACTTCTGTCGAGTGTCCCGAGACGCACAGATTTTTTTTTAATTTTATCTTTTTATTTCAGATACAATACTATTGTGTTTCTTTTCGTTATCGTATCACTAAAGCCATTAATCGGGAATTTTCGCAAATATTAAGGGGTCAAATTAGAGCCAGATAATATTACATAATATCGATTTAAAGTTAATTTCCAATTAATTTTAAATAATATTTTTAAGAAATATGATATTAATGATAAAATTTTATCTAATCTTAGAGGAATATTTATTAACCAGCTGAGAAATCAGCAGCCTTCAGCGGGCGTCTTGCTGACCATATGGCTACACCATCTGAACTGTCGGTAGGAGGAGGGGGCCTCCTCGATGAGTACGCCATTTGTATTATAAAATAATTTATTTATAATCCCTTTTAGTTACTTTACACATTTATCTGCTTAATATAATTTTGAAAACAAAAGACAATATGTTCTCTTAATGAGGTACCTGGCGCTAGAAAATATATCTTGAATTTATTATTTCTCTATTTCCTTACAATTTCTTCTTAAAGATACTAATTCATCACATGGCTTTTGATCCTTATGAATTTCTATGAAATTGCTAATTTAAATTGTCAATTTCTATTTTCAAAACGTATGTGTGAAAACATCTGTATCGTTAATGAAAATACTAATTTATTTGTATTTTTCTGTTTCATATTATAATAATATATTTCCTCCCTTGGACTCATTTGCATTTTCTAAACAGAAGTCTTATCTGATGCCTTAATTAGATGTCTGACATTTTAATACGCAAGTGAAGGCTGGTCCACTTCTTGACAATATATAAAACTAGTTGCAAGACCCGCCTTCGGAGGCCCTTGCTTGAGCCAGGGGCACGGCCCCTGGACTCCCAACCCACGAACCCCACTCCCACCTACCACACCTTCCGAACCCCACCCAGCAACTCCCACCCCCACACCATGTACCCGTACCCAACCACCACCCCCATCACTCCACCCCTGCACCACCCCCCGCCCCCGTGCCCTCCACCCAGCCCCACCACCACCCCCCCCAACCCCGGACCCCGCCCCAACCCCGGACCCCACCCACTACGCCTCTGGACCCTCACCTGAACCCCCCAATTACGACACTGGTCCCTCACCTAAACCCCCCGCACCCACTTTTTTTTCATTTCTGGCCTTCTAGGGACCCACAGATTATGTATACAAAATTTGGTTGAGTTTGGTCAAAGAGCAAGAATTTTCATATTTTGACCTTACCCCCCTTTTTGAGTGTTTTTTGGGGGGAATTTTTTTAAACAAAGTTGTCAGAAATCACATCCCCTACAACTTTGCTCATCATAAAATTTGCGGTAGAGTTAATAGTTTAGGAGTTATTTGATAATTCGTGCCCCCCCCCCCCCCCTTTTGGGGTCAAAATATCAAAACGTTATATAGCTAAAAATGTAGTTAGAAGACATCTGATGTAAATATGAAATTTCATTATAATTCCTTCAGTCGATTTTTACGTGAATCGTGAGGAACTTTTCGGAACGACGGAAACAGACATACAGACAGACATGAATTTTGTTGAGGGTGTTTTCGTTCATAACTTTGCTTGAAACGTGTTCGACCAAAAATTGGCATGATTTGGAGCAATATACATGCAAAAACAATTATACATATATATATATATATATATATAGATATATATAGATACTTTAAATTTTGAGGTTACCAAAATTTATATTTGTTAGTTATGCGCCTGGTGGCTGCCATGCTAACCAATCTTAATCTTAGGATTAAGTATAGTCGATCTAAGATTTCAGAGATTATTCTTTGGATCAACTCTTAAATTGACATTCAAATATACATAAAAATAATTAGCCAAAGATTAAGGCTAATTTCAAGAATAAACGGACATTGAAATAGTGGGCAAAAGTGTTTCCTGAAATGAATCTCTCTCTCTTTTTTTGAATTTAAAATAATTATAGAACATTTTCCACTTTAGGAAGCCACACAATTGAGCTTATAACGAACTTCCTTCCGAGTTTTGGAAGATTAGTTAGCCGGGCTTTAATGCTTTGTCTAATTAAATTATTTTTATATCTCAAGTCATATCCAATGTAGTAATTAGGTTTAATAGTAGAGAAAATGACTGGTTTCGTGTGCTTGTGTTAAAACCCACCAAAGGCTTCTACTTGCCAGAAGAACCGATAACAAAGTTTGGGAGTGTGTCTTGATGCGTTATAAATCTAAGGGAGCAGCAAACAATTAGATAATTAGCCTAAAGAACACGACGATTCTCCCTCGATTTGCCCGACGACACCCTCAGTTATGACTTCCTATTTCAAGTTGGAGTGTAGATTGTAGAGAGTAGGCCAACAGATAGCCAAATGACTTTAGTTTCTGCTAAGCACATGCTTTTAACGACTCAGGGTAGGGGGGGCTGGTTACTTTGACATTACAACGCGATGGGCACAAACTTAAGCCTTTAGAGTACCAGTTGCCGTTTTGCTTGACTCTAATTCATTATTGTCACAAAACGCTTACATTTGCAGCTCATTAAAAAACAAAAAAGAAACAAATAATGAGCTTAGTAGAGCAATTTTTTGTTTTGTTTTTTAATATAAAAACTTGTGAAATATATGAAAAAAGTTTCAAAAGGGAAAAAAAATCATCTCTGAAACAAGTTAAAGGGAAAAAGTATAATAAAACATTTCAATTATAAGTGTATATTTATCAGTAACGAAGCTGTTGAAGCTTTTATTTTTTTGATTAATTATATTAAGAAATGAAATTTTATTAAAATCACACATAATTAATTATAATTATTTATTGAACACGAATAAATAATAAAATAAATAATTATAATTAATTATGTGTGATTTTAATAAAATTTCAATTCTAAATATGCTTAATTATATATTCTGAAATAAGAGGCCGTCCATAAATTACGTCACACGAATTTCAATATTTTCAGATCCCCCACGCCCTATGTCACATTCTGTCAAATTTTCATTGAGCCTCCTGTATAGTGACGTCACTTTATCACTTTTTAAACTTATAATTTAATAATAATTATAGAAAATTTAATAAAGTTTAGGGAAAGCGGTGTTGGTTTATAGTGAAAAATATTAAACACAGGAATTCTTTAACGGGTTATAGTGGTGTTTCACAAAGAGGAAATAAAATTAAAAAATTAAAAAATCTTTTAAATTATTTTGGAGATTTTTTATTTATCTCTACATATTTCAGGATACCTTTCATCAGGAGGTTTAACAGAAAACAGTTTTCTGTTAAACCTCCTGATGAAGGGTTCATAGCCCGAAATATGTATAGAGATAAATAAAAAATCTCCAAAATAATTTAAAAGATTTTTTAATTTTTTTAATTTTATTTCCTCTTTGTGAAATACCACTATAACCCGTTAAAGAATTCCTGTGAGAAAATTTAATGTTTTGCTAAAAAATGATTGCTTATAATTTTTTGTCTAGATTTATTTTATCAACATTTTCAGGTTGGAATAATAATAACCTGAAATCTAAAAAAAATATTTGAAAATTTTTAAAAAATTTTAATTTTTCTTTTGTGACATCACAATTTTTAAGATTCCCGGGCCCCCTTTTCACATTTTGTCACAAATCTGAGATGCCTCCTCTCCCCTTTTTGTGTGACGTAATTTATAGACAAAGTTAAATTATATAATCAATTAAGTGGATTTCGATGAGGCAGTCCAAAAAAAGAAGAAGATAATTTACACTATCTTTTTATTGATAAAACCGACGTTTCGGAGGCTATTCCCTCCTTCTTCAGGCCTTTTGAAAGGAGGTGATAGCCTACGAAACGTCGGTTTTATCAATAAAAAGATAGTGTAAATTATCTTCTTCTTTTTTTGGACTGCCTCATCGAAATCTACTTAATTCACTTATCAGTCCGTCTCCAAAAATTACTCCAATCTTATATAATCAATAATTTATTATATTAATTTTACATATTTAGAAATTATTTTATTATTTTTTGAAAAGGGAAAAAATGAAATTGAGAGCACCCGACTAAACCTAAAATCTTAATTTGTCTAAAATTATGTATTATTGAATTTATTTATCAAATTCTTATTACTTTACCATACAGAGTATGGTCAAGTATTGTAATCGTGCATGAAAAAAGTGGGTTTTTTCCTTCTTTTTTTTCAAAATATCTAAAAAACGCCTGAAACTATTTCGATTAAAAAAATTGAGCGAAACCATGGCATTTAGGTCTACAAAAAAGCTCTAATAAGTGAACATCGAAAAAATTATATTTTTTGAGATAATAATTGTTGTGTCAAAATGTCTGTTAGTTAGTCTGTGCGTTACCAAATTTGTGTACGAGCTAGCTCAAAAACTAGTGTGAATATCGAAACCAAATTTCACACGTAGTTTTGTTCCATTGAGATTATGAGCTGATTAGATTTTGGTGCATATCGACCCAAAATTAAGGGGGGTCGAGGGGGGGTTAAAAATTAAAAATCTATGTCGTTTGAGCAAACTCAACCAAATTTTGTATACATAATCAGTGGACCCCCAGAAGTCTAAAAATGCAAAAACTAACCACCCGAAATGGGGAGGGGAGGGTCAAAAAATGAAAATCTTTGCCATTTACCAAACTCAACCAAATTTTGTATACATAATCAGTGGGACCCAAGAAGTCTAAAAATGCAAAAACTAACCCCCCCTGCATGATTATAAATAATTTTATTAAATATTAAATATAAGTGAGGGGCCAGGTTGTATGGTAAAGTCAAGTGGATGGCCACATCAGAACACGACAGCTTATCTTTTAAAGCAAGGGTGTCTGCATGCGGCCCAGAGCTAATATCAATGCGGCCCGACACAAAATCGTAAACTTATGAAAAACTTAGAAATGTTTTTTATACTTTTTATTAAAAAAATTATCACAAAATACCATTAATATACCTGCGCATATAAAGAGTCTTTAAAAATACCCAATTTCTTTGTTTGTTTCCCAATTTAAATAGTACACGAAATTTTTAATCTTTATTTTCGTCAATACAGGGATACAGCATTATCGAATTATTCCATTTGTAAAATAAATCTAGTAAATAAGCAATTTTTAGAAAAATCAATTAAATTTCTACAATTATTAAATTGATAATAGTGATAATGTAACGTCACATTACAATGAAAATGTGACACAGGGGAGGATAGGGTCTAAACATCTTGAAATTCCTGTCAGGTAATTTATGGACGACCCCTAAGCAAGCAATGACTTGTCTATAATGCACTTAGTTATTTCCGATCTTATGTATTGAGAATTCTTAGAAATGGATTATTCCAAAGATTCCCGAATCATCTTTATTTATTCCTTTTTTGAATTATTAATAGTTCCTCAAGCGAGAACAATTTTGATTCGACTAAAACTTGTCTGGACTTGTCTTTGACATGCTTGAACTGGAAGAAATATCTCCCAGGCAGGTACTTGAAACATTCTATCCGCACCCTTTTCGGAAAAATCATTCATTTTAATTGCCCCTTGAAACTATCCAACGATTTTATTTCATTTCGAGAACCAATATAACAAAACATATAGAAATATTTGAAATAACAAATAATAATTTGAAAATTTAAAGATCCTCCTAAAAATTTGAAGTCCATCATTTTTCAAAACCATCCGATTTGGGGTGAAATGACCCAAAGTTTAAGAACTCCCTGTTCTAGTAAATAGTCCCCTTGATCTGATTTCTCCAGATCTGAACTTAACTAACTAAAACTCAAATACAAACAAATGGAAACACCGTCATTGGCCTTTTGTTATTTCTAAATCTCTTTAAGTCACTTTGGCCGTTTGGCTAATCCCTTTAAGTTTAAGAGAACTAAGGTATTAAACAATAATTACAATTAAGGCCCCTGATAATAACGTTTAATAATGTCAATTATATCCCCGGATTAAAGTTAATGTCCACTCTGTATTTTTTTATGTTGAATTAATTTAATGCGGGTATTACTAAATTAAAAACATTTTTATTATAATGTCTATATATATAAAATTAAGGTTTTGTCTGTACATTGCTCCAAATCACGCCAAATTTTGGTTGCACACGTTTCAAGCAAAGTTATGAACGAAAACACTCTCAACAAAATTCCTGTCTGTCTGTCTGTATGTATGTATGTTTGTTTCAGTGGTTTCCGAAAAGTTGCTCACGATTCACGTAAAAACGACTGAAGGGATTATTATGAAATTTCATATTTACATCAGATGTCTTCTAACTTACGTTTTTAGCTATATAACGTTTTGATATTTTGACCCCAGAAGGGGTTTGGGGGGGGGTGCACGAATGAAAATTATCAAATAACTCCTAAACTATTAACCCTACGGCAAATTTTATAAAAATACAAAGTTGTAGGGGATGTGATTTCTGACAACTTTTGTTTAAAAAAAAATCCCCAAAAAGGGGGAAGGGGTGAAAAAATATAAATTCTTGCACTTGGACCAAACTCAACCAAATTTTGTATACATAATCTCTGGGCCCCTAGAGAGCTAGAAATGCAAAAACTAACAACCCAAAATGTGGGGGGGTCAAAAAATGAAAATTCTTTCTTTTGGGCCAAACTCAACCAAATTTTGTATACATAATCGGTGGGTCACTAGATGGCTAGAAATGCAAAAACTGGGTGCGGGGGAGGAGTCCAGGGGGCTAGGCGGGGGTGTGATGCGCAGGGTTGGAGGGCACGGGGTGGATGGGGTGCGGGTTGTGGTGTGGGGCGGGGGTTGGGAACGGGTGCGTAGTGGGGGTGCTGGAGGGGGTTTTAGGGGTGGGGGTAGTATGTTAGGGTCTGGAATGGAGTTTTGGGGTGGTGGTGTGGGGTTCTGGGTGGGTTTCGGAGGGTGTGGGGGTGAGGGTGTTGTTCGAGGGCTGGGGGTCCAGGGGCGTGCCCCTTGATACAGAGAGGAGCCGCCGAAGGCGGGCCTTGCAGCTAGTAATTCATAAAATCATTCTCCAGTCACAAACATTAGTATTACCTATAAATTATAATATTGATCTTAACATTTTAATAATTGAAAATAAAATTAAAATTATTTTCACGACTCGGCATACTTTCCCAAATAAAGATTAGCTGGAAATTCAAAAAGTTAATCTTATATAATAGTCTAAGAGCTACCTAACCATTTTAGAAGGTGATTTCAGAACCCAAATAACATATCCCATACTGTACTGTGATCAGCACACACCCCAAAATTCTTACCCTCCAAATCGAGTCGTTTTTAAGGGCTAATTGACCCACGAAGATGTCAAAAAACACCGTAAAATCACCTCATTGATTATAACCCATAAACTACATATTTCTTCTTCTTCGAGTACCATGCCCGAAACGGGTGTCGGCGCTTCCCACATATACCTGTGCTGAGTGTGTTTAGTTGTTTTACACAGATATACGGGACCTACTTTTTAACGCCGGTTCCGAACGGCTAATTTGGAGAGGACACTTGGCAATTATACACTGTAGGTTGCCATTACTTTCCAAGAGGAGGCGACTGCAAATATCTATCTGCCGAGACTCGGTCTCGAACCAGCGATCTCCGAGTCAGCGACCCAACACTCTAGCCACTGACCCATAGTCGCCTCACTACATATTTACTCTACGGCAAATTCCATTAGAAGCAAAATTGTAGAGGATGTAATTTTTGAAATTGGGGAGTCGGGTTAGCCGAACTGGCATCGATGATGACGATGTTGGAGCGGGAGGCCGGGGTTCAATCCTGCATATAAAATTTCTACAGGCTAAAACTTTTTTTTTAGTTTGAAAATCTTATAATTTTAATTTTTAACCCCCTCCTCTCCCCCTTTCTTAATTTTGGTTCGATTTCAACCTAAATCTAATCATCTCTTAACCTAAATGACCCAAAACTACATGTGAAATTTCGTTTTGATTTTCACACTAGTTTTTGAGCTAGTGCGTCCACAAAAATTTGGTAACGCACTAACTTACTAACAGACATTTTGACAAAACCGTTTTCATTTGTTTTTATGAACATTTTTTATGGCTTTTTTGTAGACCAAAACGCCGTGTTTTTGTCCAATTTGTTTAATCAAAATAGTTTCAGCCGTTTTTTAGATATTTTGAAAAAACGAAGCAAAAAATACACTTTTTCCATCCACGATTACAATACTTGACCATACCCTGTATGGTAAAGTAAAAAATCCTCTTCTTTTAAAAATAATATGATATTTTGGTTAATAAATAAAATATTGTTTTAAAATTGAATTTAATAACAGAGGACTATCACATAAAAAGAGACAAAATGACCCGCTTTAAATGTAAAATAGCATCATTTTAAAAATCCATAAAATTACCCATATAAAAATATTCCCTAAAAATAAATCCTTGTGTATATATTATAATGAAATATGAAAATAAATGTAAGAATAAATTACAATATGAATATCTAATGTTGAATAAAAAAAATATAATAAATAAATAATAAAATATCAATAAATAAATAAAGTTGCCCGAAGAAGACAAGGTAAAACATTTCTTCTTGTTTTTTTGTTTATTCTTTTTTAATTCTCTCATTTATCTGGTATATATAGGTAATAAATGTTTTGTTTTGTCTCAAACATTATACTTTACCAATAAATCATATAATGAATAATTAATGAGTTTGTGAAATATAAAGATGCGAGAGAGGACAATGGTCCTTTGGAGGTTTACACATTTCGAGAGAGAGGGCGCATGTGGTCCATTTGGCTCCGTCTACATTCGAAGCTTCTGACCAAATCAATTTTTTGATTTCTATAACTCAAGTATTAGATGCGAATTTATCGCTATTTTTAATTTATAGTCGATTATTTATACGATAACAATACACTTGTTATGGTTACTTAAAAATTTCCTTCCAAATTTAGCATTTCACAGAGAGAAGCCTATACATTCCCTGTTAGTACACTTGGTCTAGAACAGCGGTTCCCAACCTGGGGGCGATAAATAAGTGGGGGCGATTGGGGATCGATGAGTATTCAAAGGGGGAAATTAAAATGCACTCACGTGCAAAGAAATGGAATCACTTCCGTTGCGGGGAAAGTGTTAAATGTTGTAAATTGTAATTTTCATTCTCAAATATAAATAAGGTGGCCTGGCGGGCGGCGTCTCGGTCCAAAAATTTTATTCCTCTTAAAAAACCACACTCCAAATGTATACCTGTAAACTCCCGAAATTACATAGTCTCTTAAAAGTTTCGCCTCATTTTCGTCCTGACACAGCTACAGAAATGAGGCTCTAGATATGAATCTGGAAGTATTTTATTTTTCTATAATCTACAGCATTGTGATATTTTTTGTGTGGAAATATGTAGATTTATTTAAATAAGTGGTATCGTGTGAGGAGGAGAATTATATTATATCAGGCTGCTCCCTCCAGTATTGCCATGAGAAACACATATGGGCATGCGTGTCTTAAGTCGTTTAATTTTGTAAAAATCAAAAAATAAGAATAACAAAATTTAGATTTTTAAAAAATTATAAAAAAATGGCAAATTATTAAAAAATAAACAAATAATATATAAATCAAATAAGATGTGATTGATTTCTTTTTCTGTGCGCAAAGAAATGCGAATTGAATATTTAATTTTTGAGTGGTGAAGGGTGGGGGGTAATAATTATCAATATATTTAATGTTTCTTAATTTAAAATCAATTGGAGTCTTTCATTTCGAAATTTGAGTCCAAATTAAGATTATATTTCAAATTTGCCGCAAATATACCGATGGCGCTCTCTCCCGGCAGCATTACGTCAGCGTTGCGGCAAATTAATTTAGACAAATATATATAGTATGTTATATTAATATTTTTTAGAAAAAATATTTAAATTTCTAATAAATTACAATGTAAACATACTGTTGTGGACGCGGTATTTAGAGTATTTTTTTCTTGCTAATAATATACTTATTTTTAATGATAATATTTTGGACTAGCAGGCGGCATGTCCTTTGGTGCTGGAACATGCCTTATTTGACAATAGGATGGTGGGACTTTACAATTCCTACTTTTTGAATCTCAATAAATTTAATTTAGGTTTGTCATATTTATGGTTAAGAGATTCTAAACGAAACACCAGATGTCAATAATAAATTCATTGATTGGGGTTTTTCTAAATTTCGACTTTGCGTGGGAATTTTCAAAGAGAGTAATTTCTAGAAAGGCAGGCTTCAATATTTTGAAAGCCCTCGTGATTAAGGATCCAACCAATAAGAAGGTTTTGGGGAATTTTCACTCAAAAAGTCTATCAATTTTCAAGACACAAGCAACTCAGTTTTTAAGTCAGTAGAAGTTCATGCACTATGGATTCAAAGAAGAAGTGTCGTCAATACTCAGCTAAAATAATACAACTGCTTTATTATTTACACTTTATTTCAAATTAAAATTAACCATACAATGAAAATGAAAAGGGGGCGATAGGTGTTAGTCAACCTCCAGAAAGGGGCGATGGGGCACAAAAGGTTGGGAACCACTAACCTAGAACATGTTTTCTGGACTTTAGGAGATTATTTAGAGATCTTAAATACATCTTAAAGACAGTAAAAGCTGAATGATACATCTTCTCGAGAAGTATTTCTTAAACTATGGGTCGCGACTCCATAACTGAATTTTGGGGTCGCGAAACATAGGGCAACATTGACAATAAAAAAATTAAAATGCGCAACAGTCAAAAATTTATGTATTTCTGTCATAGAATTTACAATAATTTGTGAAATTGCCATTTTGTATTAAATATATATTTATTTATGTGAAGCCACTTTCTCAACATTGTCGATTATTAAATCAAATTACAGATCAAATTCAAAAAATATTGAAGATGATTTCTCCTGTTTATTTAATAAGAAACAAGCAGATCCATTTCATTTTTATTTAGATTAAATAATTGTAATTATGTAGTTTTTATTTTTTTAATAAATGGTAAAATTACAAAATAGGTATGTTTATAAAGATGCGCTTTAGTATAAATTTATTTTTACTTTATCCAATGCAAAGCATGGGTAAAGTATTGCAATCGCTCTCGGGGCAAGCGTGGCTTCAAAGGGTCCTCAGGTAAAGACTACGGAACCCATGGACTAAATTAAAGTCACAAATTGTAGTATTCAATTAGGTTGAATTTTAGCACGTGACGGTTTTGCCAAAAATTACATGGGGTCTCGTCGAGAGGCCAAAAAGTGCCATTTTTTCATTTAGTGCGTGCGGATGTATGTATGTATGTATGGATGGATGTATGTTATCGTTTTTTTGGCCCACGATTTTTTCCACACCGTTGCACCGATTGAAATGAAATTGAAAACCTAGCATTCTTTGAACAAAATGAAGCGCTGATTAGATTTTGGTACATATCGACCCACAAACATTAGTACTTTATTTCAGTACTTTTTTAGTTTTTTCTAAATATCTTGAAAATGACTTAACCAATTTTGATGAAATTTAATATCCTAATTAAGTACCTTGGGGACCACAAAAAAGGATAAATAAAGTTTTTAGTAAAATTATATTTTAAAGTACTTTACTCTAGAGTAAGAGAGTACTTTTTTAATTTTTTTAATTCTTTAAAATTTATTCATTTGAACCTTTTAATATAGCTCATTTAGCCTTGCTTAAATAAGAATGGATAGGCTTCTCTCTGTGAAATGCTAAAAATTTGGGAGGAAATTTTATAAGTAACCATAGCAACTGCGTTGTTTTCTTATCCCTTACCTTTGCAGAAGACATAGAGGAACCGACTTTAAACCAAAAATAGCGATTGATTCTCATCAAATACTTGAGGAATAACCATTCTATATTGGATTTTTGACGTTTCGGTTTTTATTGGTGACCATTGCTGAGGACATAGATGAATCGACTTTAAACCAAAAATAGCGATTGATTCTCATCAAATACTTGAGGAATAACCATTCTATATTGGATTTTTGACGTTTCGGTTTTTATTGGTGACCATTGCTGAGGACATAGATGAATCGACTTTAAACCAAAAATAGCGATTGATTCTCATCAAATACTTGAGGAATAACCATTCTATATTGGATTTTTGACGTTTCGGTTTTTATTGGTGACCATTGCTGAGGACATAGATGAATCGACTTTAAACCAAAAATAGCGATTGATTCTCATCAAATACTTGAGGAATAACCATTCTATATTGGATTTTTGACGTTTCGGTATTTATTGGTGACCATTGCTGAAGACATAGAGAAATCGACTTTAAACCAAAAATAGCGATTGATTCTCATCAAATACTTGAGGAATAACCATTCTATATTGGATTTTTGACGTTTCGGTTTTTATTGGTAACCATTGCTGAAGACATAGAGGAATCGACTTTAATCCAAAAATAGCGATTGATTCTCATATAGTACTTGAGGAATAACCATTCTATATTGGATTTTTGACGTTTCGGTTTTTATTGGTCACCATTTCTGAAGACATAGAGGAATCGACTTTAAACCAAAAATAGCGATTGAGTCTCATCAAATACTTGAGAAATAACCATTCTATATTGGATTTTTGACGTTTCGGTTTTAATTGGTAACCATTGCTGAAGACATAGAGGTATCGACTTTAAACCAAAAATAGCGATTGATTCTCATCTAGTACTTGAGGAATAACCATTTTATATTGGATTTTTGAGGTTTCGGTTTTTATTGATAACCATTGCTGAAGACATGGAGGAATCGACTTAAAATCAAAAATAGCCATCGATTCTCATCTAATACTTGAGGAATAACAATTCTACATTAGGTTTTTGACGTTTCGATTATTATTGGTAACCAGTGCTGAAGACATGGAGGAATCGACTTAAAATCAAAAATAACGATCGATTCATATCTAATACTAGAGGAATAACCTTATTGCATTCCATTTTTGATGTTTTGACTATTAATGGCAACCTCTACTGAAAACGTGGAAGAATAGACTTAAAATCAAAAAGACTAAAATCTTTTTTGGTAAACAACTCATGCTTGAGTTGTTTGCCATAAAAGAATTTAGTCTTTTTGATTTTAAGTCGATTCTTCCACGTTTTCAGTAGAGGTTGCCATTAATAGTCAAAACATCAAAAATGGAATTCAATAAGGTTATTCCTCTAGTATTAGATAAGAATCGATCGTTATTTTTGATTTTAAGTCGATTCCTCCATGTCTTCAGCACTGGTTACCAATAATAATCGAAACGTCAAAAACCTAATGTAGAATTGTTATTCCTCAAGTATTAGATGAGAATCGATGGCTATTTTTGATTTTAAGTCGATTCCTCCATGTCTTCAGCAATGGTTACCAATAAAAACCGAAATGTCAAAAATCAAACGTAGAATGGTTATTCCTCAACTATTAAATGAGAATTATTTTTGAATTAATGTCAATATGAACTACAAATTGCAAGTGAAATGTGATTAATAATAAAGGAACAAACATATTAATATTTCAAATGAATTTGGATAAAGTTTAGCAACGATCCGTTGCAGTTTTTTATTTACTTTGAAAGATGATGAATTTACACCATATATCTACGAGCTCCGTCCCATCTCAATTGGCCCTCCAATTTTTTTCTTTTTAAATAAAATTATTGTAATTCACGGTAAATTTAATTTAAATATTTATTTTTATAATCATTTGGAACAACATATTAAACAATTTAAAACATTTTATTGTAACATTTAACTTAAAATTATTTTTTAATTGTTAAAAACAAGGAAAACATACAAAATCTAAAACCTTTACCACTGTGTGACGTCGCCTTTATTTTTAACTAGCTGCAAGGCCCGCATTCGGCGGCCCTCTTGCTTACCAGGGGGCACGCCCCCTGGACCCCCAACCCACGAATCCCACCCTCACACTACACTCCCCCCCGACCCATCCAGCACCCCTACCCCCGCACCATGAACTCGTGCCCAACCGCCGCCCCCATACCACAGAACCCAAACCTCACACCCCCACTCCAACCCACCACACTCCCCGAAACCCACCCAGCACTCCCACCCCCCTCCCCCACACCACCACCCCAACCCTCACCCCACCCACCTCGCGCCCCGCACCACCTCGTGCCCCCCCCACCCTACTCCGCCATACTCCCTCACTCCACCGCCATTCCACTCCGCGCATCCCATGCCCTAACCCACCCCCACTCCACCCCCGCACCCAGTTTTTGCATTTCTAGCCTTCTAGTGACCCACAGATTATGTTAACAAAATTTGGTTGAGTTTGGTCCAAGAGCAAGAATTTTCATTTTTGACCCCCCCCCCATTTTGGGTGGTTAGTTTTTGCATTTCTAGCTCTCTAGAGGCCCACAGATTATGTCTACAAAATTTGGTTGAGTTTGGTGAAAGAGCAAGAATTCTCATATTTTGACCCTCCCCCCCTTTATGGGTGGTTAGTTTTTGCATTTCTAGCTCTCTAGAGGCCCACAGATTATGTATATAAAATTTGGTGGAGTTTGGTCCAAGAGCAAGAATTTTCATTTAGTGACCCCCCCCCCATTTTGGGTGGTTAGTTTTTGCATTTCTAGCTCTCTAGAGGCCTACAGATTATGTATACAAAATTTGGTTGAGTTTGCTCCAAGGGCAAGAATTTATATATTTTTCTCCTTCCCCCCCTTTTTGGGTGGTTTTTGGGGGGAATTTTTTTAAGCAAAAGTTGTCAGAAATCACATCCCCTACAACTTTGCTCATAATAAAATTTGCCTTAGAGTTAATAGTTTAGGAGTTATTGGATAATTTTCATTCGTGCACCCCCCAAACCCCCTTTTGGGGTCAAAATATCAAAACGTTATATAGCTAAAAACGTAAGTTAGAAGACCTCTGATACAAATATGAAATTTCATAATAATCCCTTCAGCCGTTTTGACGTGAATCGTCGAGCAACTTTTCGCGGTAACCACTGAAACAGACAGACAGACAGACATACAGACAGGAATTTTGTTGAAGGTGTTTTCGTTCATAACTTTGCTTGAAACGTGTGCAACCAAAATATGGCGTGATTTGGACCAATGTACAGACAAAACCTTAATTTTATATATATAGATTACGACTTGAATTCTTTTGGGCAACGTACTTATTAAGTTTTGACACTCATCTTGAGTGAAAGTATGCCAAATATTTTGAAGTTTGTGTTTTAATTCGACTACGTTTCTAACTGGTTGTATTCGTAATAGCTTTTTCATTGTGTGCCAAAGAGTTATTCTATTGGCGACAAGTCGGAATTGTTTGCCACCCACTCCAAAAGTGGAACATTATGATCAGAAAGCCATTTTAAAGATTTTCTTGATGTATGGCAGGCCGCCCCGTCTTGTTGGAACACAAAATTATTATTATTCTGCATCTACTATTTTTGGAAGTAACGATTTTTTTAAATCTCTAAATATTTATTGGTGTTTACAATTTCATCAATGAAGTGAAGTTTTCCAACACCTCTAGAAGACATTGAACCCCATACCATAACTGAAGAAGGAAATTTTATTTTATTTTTTAAACAATCTGAATTGAAAGCTCCATTTTTTTGACGAATAACTCTACTTCGATTGTCCCCAACACAAACTTCAAAACGAGTCTCATCACTCCAATGGACACTATTCCATTCATCACTAGTCCAATTAATGTGACTTTTAGCCCATTTAAGCCGGTTTTTCTTTTGTTTTAATATCATCAAGAGTCGCCTAAAAAAATTAGTAAAATACAAAAAAAAATTTGGAATAAGTTGCAATAAAATTACCTTGTAAGTTTTAAAACCTAACTTAAGAGCTTCTCTATGGCACATGGATCTTGAACCACTTCGCCCCACAGCATCGCTCGAAAGAACAGATAATTCAACCATAATTCGAACGGCTGTTTTTTCTAATAATCTTCTTCAATGCCATATTTTGGATTTCGACGCATACCGAGGTTTTGTAGCTATTGTGCCCGGTGTTTTATATAAGCTCGAATAATATTTCTGACAGTAAACTTTGATAAATTAACTAGATCGCCAATTTTCGCTTTTGATTTTCCCTTTTTAAATAAATTGATAATAATTGAACGAATTTTTTTATCAACAACCTTTCCACGAGTCATTTTTACTAATAATAAACAAAACAAACTTTCTTTGGTTGGAAAAAAGGCAAAGCCTACTTGATTATTTCACATATTCAAAGATTCTTAAAAAAAAAATCGTGAAAAGCAAAGAACTATTTTTTATATAAAAATATGTTTTTAACAATTAAAAAATAATTTTAAGTTAAATGTTACAATAAAACGTTTTAAATTGTTTAAAATGTTGCTCCAAATGATAATAAAAATAAATATTTAAATTAAATTTACCGTGAATTAGAATAATTTTATTTAAAAAGAAAAAATATTGGTGGACCAATTGAGATGGGACGGGGCTCGTAAATATAATATGGGATCCCGAAAAATTGCTCAGTCAAAATGGGATCGAGAATAAAAAAAGTTTAAGAAGCGCTGTTCTAGAGCGAGTATGTCATATAGAGTACAAATGCAAAATTTCGTACATATTGATTAATGGGTCTAAGGACTTATTATAGTGTATATTGATATTTTTTGAACCCCCCTCACCCCCAATTTTGAACCCCGATAAAAATAATAACTATTTTTTTATTATATGCTCATTTTACAGTAAATATAATTTTTCTTTTTAATTTGAAAATTTTATAATTTTAATTTTTTAACTCCCATCCCATCCTCCCTTAATTTTTGGTTCGATTTCAACCAAAATCTAATCAGCTCTTAATCTTAATGCACTTAAACTATATATGAAATTTAGTTTTGATATTCAAACTAGTTTTTGAGTTAGAGCGTTTATGCACAAAATTTGGTATCGTACTTACATGACGTACTAAGAGAAATTTTGACCAAATAATTAATATCTCGTAAAATATAATTTTTTCTATAATTACTCATTAAGGGCTTTTTTGTAGAGCAAAACATAATAGATTCCCACAATTTTTTTTTTTTTTTTAACAAAATAGTTTTAGCCGTTTTTGAGATATTTCGCAAAAACAAGGCAAAAAGAAACAACACTTTTTTCATACACGATTACTATATCCAAGGGCGGATCCAGGGGGGGGGGCGGAGGGGGCGACCGCCCCCCCATAGAGGCCCGTGCCTGGCGGGAGTGCCGCACGCAGAGGCCAAAAAACGGCGGCCAAATCGACATGGAATTTATAACATATACTGATATGAAATTTGTAAAAAAAAATTGAAAATAAAGTTCTATGTGTATGTGTGTGGGGGCGGCGTCTCTGACCCCCCCCCCCCCCCCGCTTGGACAATTCGATCGCGACACACTTTCGAGATAAAAAGTAGATATTATATACATCGGGCACCTTATATACATTCTCCCCCCCCCCATAAAAAATTCCTGGATCCGCCCTTGACTATATCCTGTATGGTAAAGTAAAAAATCTCCTTCTTTGGCCTCTGGGTGAGACCACATGTAATTTTCGACAAAACTGTCAAGTGTTAAAATTCAACCTGATTGAATACTACATTTTGTAACAATGGTTGAGACCATGGGTTCCGTAGTTTATCTGAGAACCCTTTGAATTCAATCTTCCCTCGAGACCAATTACAATACCTTGCGTTTAATTTATTTATTAAAACTCAACGTCTAACGGAAATGATTTTTCTTTTATAAATATGATGATTTTAGAAATATATATAAAAAAAAAAAAACTAGAAACTCTTAAAAAGTTTGGGAACACCTGTTCTATGAGATTTTATATGCTTTTTCGTTTAGCTGTTGTATTAGTTGGCAATCATTCATCAGCTATATTTGACACATATTGGACAAGAATGTTAAAAGCCAATCTAGGCTGAGCAGGAGAATATACTTTGCCGTATCAAATCGCTAGTATTTTAACCAATTGTATAATGTTTCTTGACCATAAAATAACCTTCGTGTGAGAAAAGTTAAAGTTCGCCAAGTCTGAATAGTAACAAAGGCAACCAAATGGTCACGCTGGTGATTGCACAGGTGAAAAGTCAGGTGAATATTCATTGATGGCTTACATCGACAGGTATATACCGTAGTGGCTACTACACTATTCCAAATCAATGGAGAGAAAAAAGGTTTCCTCAGCTTTGTTCTATTAAACGGTCAATGGGGCGGCTTATAAGAATTGAATTGGAATTTCCACTTCCTGGGAGTGTCGCAACCCCTGCTGAGCATTTATATCATCCCTTAAAGAGAGAAAATAAAAAACCGAAAACTTGGCAACAAAGCTCAAGTCAGAATCTCACCGATTCAATACACATCCTGTACCATTGATGCGGCGGCTTTTTGTACCGTTGTAGGAGGTCTAATGTGTACAAAACGATCGTCGGATGCAAAATGAACTAATTCTAAAAAAAAATCTTATATAAAAGAGAGGCGGTCCATGCGTGTGTAATATCATGCCGGTGGGCCCCATTGACAAATAAACAAGAAACGCCCGCCTGCCTGGGTTTTGATATGTTTTGGCGGGCCAAAGAGCATCGTTTAATCGAATTTTAAAGTAGGTAATATGACACTCTTGGATTTATAGAAGAGAATATCGGATAATAGGTCTTTTGTAGGTTGTTTATTATGGGGGATAGGAAAACAAAAAAAAATCCATAGGAAATCGCAAGAAAGAGGAAATGTTTAGTATACTATTTTCTGGTTTGAAAATATTTCAGAACTAGCTTCAAGGCCCGCCTTCGTCGGGCTTTTTGCTAGCAGGGGGCTTCGCCCCCTGGACCCCCACGTGCCTGCTTTATTGATGTTTTATTAGTAACAGAGAATAAATATAATTGTCTTATTATAAAGTCTTAAATTGATATAATTTAAAATTCTATTTAACTGCAATATACACTCATAACAAATAAGATGAAACAAATATTTAAAATGTATTAAAAATTCACTTGTTATGATTAAGGGGAAAATAAAAAAAAGTTATATTATATCTACTCTTATTAAACGTTATTATTGGATAAAAATACTTGGTAGGTTTCACATTAAACGAGCAAAAAATGTATATTTATATATTTGTATCTTGGTTCTTTTTGAAAACGGCCCTACCGATTTTGATGAAATTCACTGGTTAGGGGGTTTTGGGGTTGACAATTCGATCTGTCACGGTCTCATCTTCAACAAAATTGTTTTCGATGGGTTTTTTTCGTAATCAAATTAATTATTCTCAGGTAGACAAATCCAATTCTTAGGGATTTAAAAAAGGTTTCCCTTTTCCATTTGTGGTCAGGTGGACAATGGGTTGCCTTAATACATTGTTCTCAAAGGCCTTGAAGAAGTATTGGGATTGTGGTTTTTAACATATTTTGTTCAACCTAAACGTTAGAAATATTAATAAACGTTTTATAATTATTTTTATAAAGAATTTTATTTATTTAATAGAATAAAAAAATAATCAAGAATTTATTTAAAAATATATTTCGCATAAGCAGGTCTCAATTTTCTGAAAAAATAACATATTTTGATAGGTTTTATTTATCAACAATTGGATGAATAAAAATGAATCATATGGTTGAATCAAAACAGGTGCAGTGGTGGGGGATCCGGGGGTAGGTCGAGGTTTCGGGGGTGGAGTCAAGCGGGGTGGAGGTGGGGGGGGGGGGGGGGGGCTACAGTGGTCGAATATTATATATTTTTGTATTTTACTTTATTTTAATTTGAAAACGGCTCTCAAATAAAAATCGACATTTTTATCAGAATTATAAATTATAAATAATATTAAAATAGAGCTTTTAACTGAAGGAAGAAGTTACCGAGCATCGCTCGGTGCCTCCAGGTACTGTAGGTATTATTATAGATAAGAAGACTTGAAAATTACAATTATTATTTATTTTGCTAGACACAAAAGTATATACAATCTATTTATAAAAAATTCTCTTAAAACCGAAACGTCAAAAATCCAATGTAGAATGGTTATTCCTCGACAGTTAAATGAGAATCGATCATTATTTTTGAATTAAAGTCAACATGAACTGCAAATTGCAAGTGATATCTAATTAATAATAAAGGAATAAACATATTAATATTTCAAATGAATTTGGATAAAGTTTAGCAACGATCCGTTGCAGTTTATTTTTTAATTTTTGTTTTTAAATGTACTTTAAAAAAAATAGATAGTTTTTTTAAATCTTCTTTAAATTCTTCTTCAACTATAATGTGGTTAGAACTATTAAGAATGAATGACACTTAAAAATCTTAAAAACAGGGCCGCCAACACTTGTTTAGTTTGCTAGTTTAGTTTTTTTATTGTTTGGCAAGCTATGTTGGCTAACCTGATTTTTTTTAGTTTTTCCTGATTTTTCCAATTTTCCACGCAATTTTTTTTACGTATTAACCTGAATTGGACTATTACGAACATTAAAAAAAAATTAGCCAAATCGGTCCAGGCATTTGGGAGATCTGCGCTTACAAAGAAACAGAAATTCATTTTTATTATATCGAAATTAAGATGGTCGTCTTCAAATATGAAATACATATGATTTGGGGATGGATAAATCTACTATCCGAGAATCCATAATTTCAGATAGATTCTCCGTCTAGTAACATTAATATGAAACTCCAAAGATTCGCGATTTTACATTGGGCATGAGTAAAATGTTATCATCGATTGGAATTATTTTAAAAATGTTGAAAAATATTTGTGGATTGAATTCATTTTCTAGGCACAAACACTCATAGTTTTCTTGTTTAACTAGAGTTTTTACGGAATAACATTTTATTTGATTTGGTATGCTAGAATTGCACTCAATCTTTCTGCGTCCGTCTGCCTGGATTCCAATATCTATAATTATTCAAGATCAGAAGGACGAAGAAAGTTCGATCTAATGCAGAAATGTAATTATGTTCAAAATAAGCTGACGTGTTCTGATGTGGCCATCCACTTGACATTACCATACAACCTGGCCCCTCACTTATATTTAATATTTAATAAAATTATTTATAATCATGTAGGGGGAGTTAGTTTTTGCAATTTTAGACTTCTGGAGACCCACTGATTATGTATACAAAATTTGGTTGAGTTTCGTAAATGGCCAAGATTTTCATTTTTTGCCCCCCCCTCCATTTTGGGCGGTTAGATTTTGCATTTTTAGATTTCTGGGGGTCCACTGATTATGTATACAAAATTTGATTGAGTTTGGTAAATGGCCACAATTTTCATTTTTTGACCCTCCGCCCCCCCCTCCCGCATTTTGGGCGGTTAGTTTTTGCATTGTTAGACTTCTGGAGACCCACTGATTATGTATACAAAATTTGGTTGAGTTTCGTAAATGGCCAAGATTTTCATTTTTTGCCCCCCCCCTCCATTTTGGGCGGTTAGATTTTGCATTTTTAGATTTCTGGGGGTCCACTGATTATGTATACAAAATTTGATTGAGTTTGGTAAATGGCCACAATTTTCATTTTTTGACCCTCCGCCCCCCCCCCCGCATTTTGGGCGGTTAGTTTTTGCATTGTTAGACTTCTGGAGACCCACTGATTATGTATACAAAATTTGGTTGAGTTTCGTAAATGGCCAAGATTTTCATTTTTTGCCCCCCCTCCATTTTGGGCGGTTAGATTTTGCATTTTTAGATTTCTGGGGGTCCACTGATTATGTATACAAAATTT
Organism: Forficula auricularia; assembly: GCA_024734495.1. Taxonomy (NCBI): domain Eukaryota; kingdom Metazoa; phylum Arthropoda; class Insecta; order Dermaptera; family Forficulidae; genus Forficula; species Forficula auricularia. The sequence goes on from JALMQS010000666.1 coordinate 853,423, forward strand.
GATTGAGTTTGGTAAATGGCCACAATTTTCATTTTTTGACCCTCCGCCCCCCCCCCCTGCATTTTGGGCGGTTAGTTTTTGCATTGTTAGACTTCTGGAGACCCACTGATTATGTATACAAAATTTGGTTGAGTTTCGTAAATGGCCAAGATTTTCATTTTTTGACCCCCCCCCTCCCCGTCCATTTTGGGCGTTTAGATTTTGCATTTTTAGATTTATGGGGGTCCACTGATTATGTATACAAAATTTGATTGAGTTTGCTCAAACGACCTAGATTTTTAATTTTTAACCCCCCTTGACCCCCCTTAATTTTGGGTCGATATGCACCAAAATCTAATCAGCTCTTAATCTCAATGGACCAAAACTACGTATGAAATTTGGTTTCGATATTTACACTAGTTTTTGAGCTAGCTCGTCCACAAATTTAGTAACGCACAGACTAACTAACTAACAGACATTTTGACAAAACAATTATTATCTCGAAAAATATAATTTTTTCGATGTTCACTTATTAGAGCTTTTGCTCAATTTTTTTAATCGAAATAGTTCCGGCCGTTTTTTAGATATTTTGAAAAAAAAGAAGGAAAAAAACCACTTTTTTCATGCACGATTACAATACATGACCATACCCTGTATGGAAAAGTAAAAATTACTACTAGGTGATTATTATATCTCAAAATAAGCTTTCAAATATATTATATTCAGAAATAGTAAAATCAAGTTATTCACCTCTTAATCCAGGCTAATATGCAGGAGATCCCTTAAAACACGCCTATAATGTTTGAATGCACTGACCTAATTGAACAAGAATTTTCTTATATAATATATATTTTATTTGTTCTAATCAGAAATCGCCGATATATTTTATAAATTGTATTATATTAAGCTGTTTGTGTGTTTTAAAAAGATTAATTTTAAATCTAAATTTAGGGAACGAAGAAAAGTTTATTTTTATTATAGACAAAAGGATCAGCCGGGGCTCGAACCCGGGATCTTTGCATGTGTACTGCAATGCTTTGTCATAAAGAGTTTTAACTCCTATATCCACTAAGCTACTGATTCCTGAACCCAAACTAATATCTTTTGTCTATATGAATTATGGAATTTCTTTTTAATCCTCTCCTCGTTCATTTTTCGCAGCCTATGCCTTGATTCATTAATTAAACAATTAATTGTCTATAATAAAAATAAACTTTTCTTCGTTCCCTAAATTTGAATTTGTTATTAATTGTCTTTACACGGCCTCGTTGTGGTCGCGCCCCGGGTGAAGAGAAAATTATTTTCGATCTTTGGGGTCTGCGATCGATTGGGAGGCGCTGGAATAATTAATTTTAAATTTTCAGAAAAAATTCAATTAGTGTTTTCTTATATAAACAGACTCGACATTGTATTTAATGAGTTGGTAAATTAATTTAATTCTTGGATAAAATTGATCTTACTTATTTCTGAATTAAGATAGTTGTTTCGCGACAATAGTAGCAAAAAGTTAATGCTAGAGTATATAGAACAGACAATAAGGATATAATAATTCATTAAGCCCAAAACTTTTTGCTGTTTATGTAACACTACTAGCCAATCCCGTGCTCGATTGATAAATTTGGCAACACTGTCCGAGCTTGAATATATTTTATCGTAGAAATGTCAGATAAAATACATTATAAAGGTCGATTTATAAAACAAAAAGTTCTTAATAAACTATTGAAAGCTGTTGCGACAATGGCTGAAGCGAACGTAAAAAAAGTAATACCTAAAGTTAACCAACTTTTTAGATTAAATAAATGCGATGTTGCCAGCTTGTTTTCATTATAAATTTTTCGTTATTTATTACTCGGAGTAATTATTATCTCAGATACTGTGATGTAACTATGAATTAAAATTTTCTTAAAAAATGAATTGGTTATTGTTTAATGTTGGTTTAGTTTTTTATAACCATTGTAAGAAGAGTTTCTTAATTATAATTCAATATGTATGTAAACTTTCCAAAAATTCCGTATAGTGCAATGTATAAGAGTCTGAAAAACTCTATCTTTGGAATTTAATATCTCCGGAACTATATTCTACATAAATTTCGTTTTGACACCAATCCATGCAGAAGTATTTAAATAATAATCTGTCTAAATTTCAAAAAAATCCTAAGAAAACGCATTTGGCGGAACAACTACCTTAAATAAATTTTACTTTGATGTCATCTTGGAGCCGAAAAATATGCACATATTTCCTCTTCTTCTAATTTTTACTTTATCATACAGAGTATGGTCATGTATTGTAATCGTGCTTGAAAAAAGTGTTTTTTTCAAATATCTCAAAAACGACTGAAACAATTTTGATTAAATAAATATGCCGAAACCATGGCATATCGGTCTATAAAAAAAGCCCTAATAAGTAAACGTCGAAAAAATTATATTTTTCGAGATATTAATTATTTTGTCAAAATGTCTGTTGGGGCCGGTTGTATGTCGCAAAGTAAATGCTTTTGACCACTTTCAGTGCCTGTCATCTGATTGACCATCCCAATCCCTCCATTTACCATCTACCATTTGTTAGTGGTAAAAAGCATTTACTTTGCGACATACAACAGGCCCTTAGTGTGTTAGTCAGTTAGTTGTCTGTGCATTACCAAAATTTAGTGGACGTGCTACCTCAAAAACTAGTTTGAATATAAAAACCAAATTTCACACGTAGTTTTGGTGAATTGAGATTACGAGGTGATTAGATTTTGGTTAAGATCGAACCAAAATTAAGGGGGTGGAGGGGGGCGGGGGTTAAAAATTAAAATTATATTATTTTCTAAATAAAAATCAAGAAAAATGAAATATACTAAAAAATGAACATATAATAACGAAAATAATTTTTTTCTGGGGCCAAAATTAGGGTGAGGGGCTTTCAAACAAAGATATCAAAGGAAACATGTTTAAAACGATACTGGGAAATAGTGCTGGTCTGAAATAATAAGAATGTGACGTAACGAGACTTGAAAACAGGATCAGTTTGATATCAGAAAATTGTGTCAGAACGATACTGGAAAACAGTGTCTATTGGGTAACCGATTATTGTCTCCGAGGAACATAGAATCTGATGTCGGCATGATCTGATCATTTTGTTGTCCAAACGATACTTGAAAACAGGATCAGATTGATATCAGAAAATTGTGTCAGAACGATACTGGAAAACAGTGTCTATTGGGTAACCGATTATTGTATCGGGCGAACATAGAATCTGATGTCGGCATGATCTGATCATTTTGTTGTCCTAACGGTACTTGAAAACAGCATCAGAATGACATCAGAAATTTGTGTCAGAACGATACTGGAAAACAGTGGCTATTGGATAACCGATTATTGTCTCGGGCGAACATAGAATCTGATGTCGACATGATCTGATCATTTTGACACCAGACAGATACTGCTTTCGGATATCAATCTGGTCTTGGATGATGGCCGGAATGTCCTCCGACTTCTAACTTGAAATCTAACATATAGAATATTTTGATATTTTGACCACAAATGGGGGGGAGGGGCGGGGTTGGGGGGTCAATAATGGAAATTATAAAATATCACCTATACTATTAACTCTACGATAAATTATGTCATTAGAAAAGTTGTAGAGGATGTGATTTCTGAAATTTTTGTTTATCTGAAATCGGGGTTCGCAGCTATTTATATATGCTAATAAGCAGATGTGTTCTGATGTGGCCATCCACTTGACTTTACCATACAACCTGCCCACTCACTTGTATTTAGTATTTAATAATATTATTTATAATCATGTAGGGGAGGGGATTAGTTTTTGCATTTTTAGACTTCTGGGGTCCCACTGATTATGTATACAAAATGTGGTTGAGTTTGCTGAAATAGCCTATATTTTTAATTTTTAACCCCCTCCACCGCCCTTAATTTTGGGTCGATATGCACCAAAATCTAATCAGCTCTTAATCTCAATTGACCAAAACTACGTGTGAAATTTGGTATTTTTGGGAAATATTCACACTAGTTTTTGAGCTAGCTCGTCCACAAAAATTTGGTAACGCACAAAATAACTAACAGACATTTTGACAAAACAACTATTACCTCAAAAAATGTAATTTTTTCGATGTTCACTTATTAGAGCTTTTTTGTAGACCGAAATGACATGGTTTTGCTCAATTTTTTTAATCAAAATAGTTTTAGAGATATTTCGAAAAAAAAGGAAAAAAAACCACTTTTTTCATGCACGATTACAATACTTGACCATACTCCTGTATGGCAAAGTAAAAATAAAAACGGTCAAGTCTTATAAATTTAACAAAAGATCTTTTAATCCTTAGAAGTGAATAAAATGGGGGGGGGGGTGCTACATTTATTGAAACTGGGGGGTTCTTTGTATGAAGCTGGCGGGGGTGGGCGAGGAGAGTCATGAAGCTAGGAGCGGAACCCCTGTTTAAATCTAGCATTTTCCAAAAATTTAGAATGTTTTTGATGTTTTGGAGTGAGTTGTTAAATAAACAGAGAAATATAGATATTTCTAAATTTACAAGATGGTAACATAGGATTTTATTCTGGCGTTATCTACAAGACAATTTAAGATGTTGGTGATTGCGATGAATAATTGCATGAGATTCAAAATGTCTTGTTGTTGTGCCATATCAAGTTGCTCATATAATCTCAAATCTAGCACCACTTTTATCTTTCGTGTAGTAGAAAATCATAAATGACATTATACCTATGCGAAATTTCGCCTTATTAATATTCATCATCTTGATCTCGTCGTCGACACTCGGCCCATTCATCATTGTAACAAAGTGAAGATTTTGTTGAGTGCTTTTATATATCATCAGGTGAAATTGATACTAAAAATAAACTTGATATTCGAAAGCGACGTCGTCGGTCGGTCGGTCGACCCCGTAGGCCATCCATTTTTCATTAAGGTTATTCTTTTCATATTGAGATCAAAATGAATCACTAAAATTAATGTTCGTTTGTTCTAAACTATCAAAATAACCTTCTGAAAACATTATTTAATCTCTTCTCGAAGAATTCTCTAATGACTGTGCGCAATTAATCGATTTAATTATACGCGATGACATTAGAATAAAGAATGAGAACTTCTCTTTGGTAACTGAGTTCCAGGGGAAAACGCTAAAAGCGTAAATTTCTTCTATTAGGAAAAAACGATATAATTATATTTTTTTGAGTGAATACTGGATAGACTTAATATTTTAATTACTTATCTTCCCTATGAGTATTATATGCCTACTTTTATATAATTGTTCATGCCTTGTTTTTTACTTTAGTTCTCGCGAGAACCTATACAGTAGCGTCGATGGCCGGGATTTGGAGATGTGCGCGGGAGAATTGGATGCTGCGCCCAGGAGTTATTAAAAACAACATATTTATCGAATTTTGTAGGCTTAGATCGGGGTCCCTTCCTTCGGCCTTAAGAACCAGCAGGGAAAAACGGCCGGAGGGGCCCCCGATGTGCCGGGCTGGGTGCAGACGAACTGAGACAACGGCTCACATCATCCAATGTTGTGATAGGACCGCGGATGGGCGGGTTAAGAGGCATGACGCTGTGGTACGATGTCTGGCCGACGATTTGATCAAAAAGGGAATGCGTGTCGAGTTGTAGTACTTGTACTCCAGCTCGGCGGGCAATAGAAAGCCAGACATCGTGGCAAAGGATGCGGCGGGGGTGGTGTGGGTTTTGGACGTCCAGATCGTCTCCGCGCTTGCAGGACTGGGTGTTGCCCACCGAAACAAAATAGAAAAATATAGGGGAAACTCCAGTCTGGTGGATAATATTGCGGAGCGATTTGGCGTCGGGGCGGGCTCGGTCAGGGTCGGGGCCATCACACTCTGGTGGAAGGGAGTGTGGTATCATAAAGCGGTGGAGTCCCTCATCGCCCTGGGTATTTCCCAAAAAACAATAAACGATTTGACATATAGGGCGATGAGGGGATCTCTTCTTAATTTTTACACTTTCGGCAGAAGAACATGGAAAGCGGGTGGCGTATTATTACTTTTTGTGAATAAAAAAAAAAAAAAAAAAGAAATGTGAAATGTGAGCCAGGATTAATCCTGGCTCTCTCAGCCACCCGCTCTGAATCTGAATTAATTTGTTCTGAAGCCGAAAGTGTGAAAGATTTGTAAATAAATTTGTGTAATCATCTTTTGTCTTGTAAGAGGCGGCCCGCTCCTCGGAGACCCAATAAATAAAATAGAAAATTGAAAATTGTTCCTGACTTCTCTGAGATTCTCAAGATTTTCTGGACGTCTGTGAGTTGGTCTTGATTAAAATTCTTCGTTCGTTGTGATCGCGCCCTTTGGGGGGCGTTGGAATACTCGTATGTATTTTCAATAAATGACGATGAATACTCATGATCCTATTTCATTTTGAAATCTTATCCAAGAATTAAATTAATTTACCAGGTCATAAAATACAGTCGGGACTCTTTACCATATTGCGGATTATTTTTATACGATTGTGAAGTTAGGTGGTTTGAGAATTCATTTATGTTTAAAAACATACTAAAAACAAAGGTACCCGTAGATGCGGGTCTTGAATGAGATTGAAGGTTTCTAGAAGAACATATGCAGAAACGCAGTGTTGCCTAATCTCTAGGCGCGTCGATAGAACTCTCCCAGGCATATCATTTGATTATAGCATACGAGATTTCAGTGATAGGATTTCAATATTGTAATGTTAGAATCAAAATTTAAATTCCCTCGGTTGAAAATAAATAAAAAATATCAACAATAATTGCCAAAAAAACTCTAGTTAAACTAGAAACTACGTTTGGGCCTAGAAAATGAATTCAATCTATACATATATAAAATTCTTTGCCCGATACACTCACTCACTCACTCATCATCAAAACAGCCAGAACCACTGGACATAGAAACATTAAATTTGGAGAGGATATTACATCTATGACATAGGGGCTCACTAAGAAAGGATTTTTCGTAATTCGACCCCTAAGGGGGTCAAAGGGAGCAAATTGTGTTTTCACTGATTATTGCGATATCTCTTAAGAACGATAAAATATCTACTTGCTTTTTACTTATAAAAATACTAAATTAAAATATCTAAAAACTGATTTCAGGATTTTTTGAAATTCGACCCCTAAAGGGGTCAAAAGGAGCAAAATATCTTTGCAATGTGTTTACACTAATTATGCATTTTCAATTAAGAACGATAAGATATCTACTTGATGTTTACTTAATAAAATTCTAAATACAAATATCTAAAATATTTTTGAGGATTTTTTGAAATTCGACCCCCAACCATCCAAAATGTGAGTGGGTGCAAAAATTAAAACTCTCTCCTATCTTGATCAAATTTTGTAGAGTTATTCTTTATTACTTTAAGAAACTATTCCTGTAAAAATCAACTATCAAAATTGACTGTATGGAGGCGAGGGGGGGGGGGGGGGGCAAATTATATAATTTTTTAGCTTTTTAGTACATTTACTTTTTAGAATACTGTGGATTAATTATTTGCAAATATCTAAAAAATAATTTCAAGATTTTTTGTAATCCGACCCCCTCCCTCAACTATCCAAAATGTGAGTGGGGGCAAATATTAAAACTCTCTCCGATCTTGATCAAATTTTGTAGAGTTATTCTTAATTAAAAAAATTGTAAAAATCAACTATCAAAATTGACTGAATGGGGGCAAAGGGGGAAGGGGGGGGAATATAGAAATGTTTAGCTTTTTTGTACATTTACTCTTTATAAAACTGAGAGTTATTTATTTGCAAATATCTAAAAAATAATTTCAACCTCCCAAAATGTGAGTGGGGGCAAAAAATTAATATTCTCTTCGATATAGATCAAATTTTGTAATGTTAGTTTTTAAGACTATATAAAATGTATGCCTTAAAAATCAATAGCCAAAATGTGTGCGTGGGGGCGAAAGAGGGGACAAAATATTACAAATATATATTACAGACCTAATAATCACATGCCGAGACGCTGCCCGGAGGGCCCATCTGTAGAGGGCGTGCCGAAGGCACGCCTGGAGCAGCTCGTCCCTCTATATTCAAACGAGAGATAGTATTTCAATCGATGATAACATTTTACTCAAGATCTGATCCAAATCTTTATAACTTTGTCCCCCTCCCTGGTGTAATGGTCAGCGTAACTGGCTGGCAACCCGGAGGTCTCGGGTTCGATTCCCGCCTATACCCAGACATTTTTTCTGTAAGTATAGGGTCTGGTAATAAAAATTAAGTGGGAGATAAATTTAACCGAATTTATCGCGCGGAGAATTTACCACTGCTCGAAGCCCCTAAAACCTTAGTAAATTGGATATTGAATTGTATCTAAGTTCCTGAGATTGGCTCGTGATCCCGGCTTCTTTTCCTTCTACTCTGTTCTTTTCACGATGGAGGGGCCAGCCCATACAGGCCTTTAGGGGATGGATCTTCTGGTGTCAATATCATAAAAAAAAAAAAACTAGAGTACCTTGGTATTTTTTTAATAGTTTGTACAACATTGGAGGCGATGTCGGGTCCATTTAATCACCAGGCTTCATTTACAAACAAGAAACTCCAATAACGTGTGTTGTAATATGTGTTGTAATATCTTCCCCCACATTGATTTCTTTTTTTAATGGTTGATTTATGATCTTTTTATCACAAATGATTAAATAATATATATCTTCACTAAAAGATAATTTGATTTTATGATCAACCTTTTGTTGTGTTGGACTTGGAGGGCGAAAAACAAAATAAATAAGAAATAAAATAAACGAGAGAAGAAAAATGTAAGCGCTGCGCTCCCTTGTTCATATATTTAGGGCTGTTTGAGATCCTTTGAGGGTGGCAACCCTCGGGAAACCGCGCGTTCACGCGTGAATCAGAGCTTTAAGAGAGATCCCTCTCACTTCCTTATCGGCGCTCAAAAGCGTGACCAAACTGATCTTTATGCGATTTATAAACAAATATTTGAGAAAATTATTACGTGAGTCAAGCCTTATCCCAAAGAAAACGCACGGTTTTCTTTCTCTTTGTATCAATAAGTCAACGCGATGGTAAATAAGAAATATAAAACACAAGGTTTAACAGAGGGCGCATATCAATATAATAGTTTTCGTATTCGTTTTTTCATTTCTATCTATCTACTCTTATTAAACGAGCAAATATTGTATATATATTTATTTGTTTGTATCTTAGTTCATTTTTGAAAACGGCTCTACCGATTTTGATGAAACCAACTCTATTAACAAGTTTTGAGGATGAGAAAACGATCTGGCTAGGTCTGGACCTCGATAAATTTCATCTTAATTGATCTTTTCTTAATTAAAGTAATTATTTATAGATGAAAAACAATAAAAAAGTTTGTTTACATTTTTTTCAATTATCTTTTATTTATTAATTTTAAAACCCACTAATTGGTTATAACAAATATTATTATATTATATTAAAATTAGGAATTTTTTGTTTGAAAAAAAGAGGATGGAGAGAGGGGAGAGTAATTAAAACCAATCGACTTGATTGGGGAATAATGGAATTGAAATAATTATCGGAAAAGAGGTTTTTTTATCTAATTAGATTTTTCCCCTTATTAAAAACAAGGACTAATGATAAATAAGAACACTCGATGGTGGAGAAGTTATCTCCGGAATCGAAGCAAAAATACAATGTATACATTAATTAATGTAAAATAATTGGTTTAATAAAATTTATAAAAAAAAATTTTTGTTTGTTTTTAATTAACAGGTGTTTAAACCAAAACATTACAGGCGTGTTTACAAATAAAGTGGTTGAAGTGGCTTTTTTTTATATAACTTGGAAACAAATCTTATTTAATTTTATGTTTTTATTTCAGATCCTATACGATTATTTTTTTTATTATTATTTTCCTATTTATTTTTTTATAATGTTTATCATTTTGAACGAATGTGGGTAAATTGGTGTACGAGTAAACAAATATACACATAATATGTAGACCATTAGAAAGCTAGAAATGCAAAAACTGGGTGCGGGGTGGGGTGGGTGTGGGTTGCAGTTGTGGGGGATCCGGGTGTGTGGTGGGGCGTACTGGGGTGGGGATGCAATGATGGGGGCGAGGTGCGTGGTTCGGAGGAGGGGTCCAGGGGGCGTGTACTATATATATTTGTATTTTTTTTAATTTGGTTACCGTGCATCGCTCGGTGGTTCAAGGTACTAACAATATTATTAAAGCAGATATCAGTGGGGCTACAATATTATTTAGCAGTAATATTTTTTAATACATAGGAGGAATAATATTCAATTGTCGGCATATAATATATATTTAATTTGTTCTAATTAGAAATTGAGGATATATTTTAAACATGGTATTATATTTAACTCTTTGTGGGTTTTAAAATGATTAAATTTAAATTTATACAATAAAATTTTGAATATCCCTAAAACTCATACTTTTTTCGATTTTTCCCCATTTTGACCATGAAGTAGAACATTTTCGACAAAGACCACTCTATACATTTTTAAACTAGATTAAATTTTATACAATTTAAATAAAGGTTCATCTTAATTGGTTAATGGTAACCCGTGCCGCAATGAGATTGAAGTTAGCAGTTTTTTGCAAAAAATCGCAGTTTTTCCTTCATAAAATGAAAACCACTAATCCTAGAAACTTGATTCCTAACTCATTCTCTAGGAAGTTTTATTTACTTGAACGTTTACTTGGACCACTTTTTTGATAAAACTCTTAGATTTATAGATAATCTACATTTTCCGGTCAGGACATATCCTGAATCCGAATCCTCAAAAGCGTCATGAAAAATGCTGGATATCTATAAATCTAAGAGTTTTATCAAAATGTGGTCATAGTAAACGTTCAAGGCAACACAATTTACTAGAAAATGAGACGAAAATTAAGTTTCTAGGCTGAGTGGCTTTCATTTTATGAAGGAAAAACTTCGATTTTCTGCATAAAACTGCTAACTTCAATTTCATTGCGGCTCGGGTTACCATTATTCAATTAAGATGAACCTTTATTTAAATTGTAGCAAATTTAATCTAGTTTAAAAATCTATAGAGTGGTCTTTGTCAAAAACGTGCTCCTTCATGGTCAAAATGGGAAAATCGAAAAATTACGAGTTTGATGGATATTCAAAAGTGTTCCCGGGGGCTGTTTTTTGACAGGCGCTAGTACCGGTTCTACTTAATTTAAATAGATAAACTGTTATCATTTTACGCGTAATTTACAAAGCTTTAATTTATCTAATGGATATCTTTTTGATTTGATTACTTGTTTTAGAGTTATTCAAGAAAAACTGAAAAAACTTGGAAATTTTCTCATTTTGAGGCGTGTAGAAAAATTTCCACAATACAGATTTAGGGGAAAACTTAGGGTAGTAATATTGGAGTACCAATAAATGTATTACAGCAATAAAATCTTTACCGTGAATTATTTCCTGTTAAAATCGTAATTTGACTGGACTATAAATTCTTGCTATCAGAGTTAAAAATTATTATCTATGTGAACATTTATTAAAATGAAAATGTCTACAAATCCGATCCGGAGGGCCGGATAAACGAGGTTTTACTGTAAAAACAATTGCGAATCGGTTAAGCCGTTTAACTTGGAAATCGGTGAACATAGAGATTTAGAATCTTAAAACTATTATATTAATAGCCTTGATATTTATAATTGTTTCAATCTGCCTTTTTGTTTTTGTGCTATTAATGAATTAGTCAGAATTTGTTTTATGTTATGAAAGATCTCCTCCCCCCTCCCCCCACCAAGCTAAATAACATTGAGGGTAGAAAGCGACAAAAATAAAATTAAAAAAAAAGTTCGGCTATACATTCAAAAAAATAAACAAATAATTTGTACATTACATTAAATCTTTTGCAAAAATATTTTGACACACAGAGCGAGATGTTTTTGTTTAAAAAGTTTAGTTTATTTAATCACTTAGCGCGCGCGGAACACACACCCCTTTCTTTTATTTTATGAACACAAATATTAAAGATTGTTTTACTCTAGTTTTTATATTTATAGTAAGTGATGAGATATTTTACTGTCAAAAAGGGGAAATAAAGCAACCAAATATTTATTTGGTAGAAGCAAAAAAAAAAAAATTGAAATTTTTCAAAAATCGAAACCCTTAAAATATTTTAATCAAAATATATGGTTTGGATTTATATGTAAAGATTTAGTATAAAGTGATTGTGAAGTTGTTTAATGATGAAAATCCATTATTTGAATGAGAAATTTTATATATGTATATACTATATATCTACTCTTATTAAACGAGCAAAAATTGTTTATACATATATTTGTATCTTAGTTCTATTTTGAAAACGGCTCTACCGATTTTTCTATTCTATTCTATTAACAAGTTTTGAGGATGAAAAGGCGATCTGGCTAGGTCTGGACTTCGACAAATTTAATCTTAATTGATCTTTTCTTAATTAAAGTAATTATTGATAGATGAAAATCTCAATAGAAAAGTTTGTTTACATTTTTTCAATTATCTTTTATTTTTAATTGGTTTTTTAATTTTAAAACCCACTAATAGGTTATAGCAAATAGTAATATATATATATATATATATATATATATATATATATATATATATATATATATATATATATATATTGGATTGAAAGGAGAGGGGAGAGAGGGAGATGGAGAGATCCAATCGATTTGATTGGGGAATAATGGAATTAAAATAATTATCGGAAAAGAGGTTTTTTTATCTAATTAGATTTTTCCTCTTATTAAAAACAAGGACTAAAGATAAATAAGGACACTCGATGGTGGAGAAGTTATCTCCGAAATCGAAGCAAAATACAATGTATACATTATTAATGTAAAATAATTGGTTTAATAAATTTATATATATATATATAATTAAGAAGGACAGAGAGGGAGAGGAGAGGGGGAGATGAGATTACCAATCGACTTGATTGGGGAATAATGGAATTAAAATAATTATCGGAAAAGAGGTTTTTTTATCTAATTAGATTTTTCCTCTTATTAAAAACTAGGACTAAAGATAAATAAGGACACTCGATGGTGGAGAAGCAATCTCCGAAATCGAAGCTAAAATACATGGTATACATTAATTAATGTAAAATAATTGGTTTAATAAAATTTATAAAATTTATATATATATTAAAATTGGGATAGAGAGGAGAGGACCAATCGATTTGATTGGGGAATAATGAAATTTAAATAATTATCGGAAAAGAGGTTTTTTTATCTAATTAGATTTTTCCTCTTATTAAAAACAAGGACTCAAGATGAATAAGGACACTCGATGGTGGAGAAGTTATCTCCGGAATCGAAGCTAAAATACAAGGTATACATTAATTAATGTAAAATAATTGGTTTAATAAAATTTATAAAAAAAAATAAAAATATTAAAATTAGGAATTTTTTTGTTTGTTTTTAATTAACAGGTGGGGGGGGTCGGGTAGGCTAGGCGGTAGCATGTCAGCCAGCTAACCAAGAGGACCCGAGTTCGAATCCGACTCGAGGCATCCGGCTAAAATCTGACCCCCGAGGTAGAGACAAATTTAAATAAAATAATTAGTATCGTAAATGGCTTATGGCTAGAAAGGCCGAAAAGCCAAAAAAAAAAAAAAAAAAAAAAAAAATTAACAGGTGTCTAAATCATAACAAAACAGGTGTGTTTACAAATAAAGTGGTTGAAGTGGCTTTTTTTTATATAACTTGGAAACAAATCTTATTTAATTTTATGTTTTTATTTCAGATCCTATACGATTATTTTTTTTATTATTATTTTCCTATTTATTTTTTTATAATGTTTATTATATATGAACGAATGTAGGCAAATTGGTGAACCAGTAAACAAATATACACATAATATGTAGACCATTAGAAAGCTAGAAATGCAAAAACTGGGTGCGGGTGGGGTGAATGTGGGAGGTGTAGGAGGTGGGGTGCAGTTGTGGGGGATCCGGGGGTGGGAGGCGCGGTTGGGGTGGAGTGGGGCGGAGAGGGGGTGCAGTGGTTTGGTAATTTTAATCAATATTATTTATCATGAGCTATTAGTGGGTTTTAAAATTAAAAAAATCACGTCGGCGTCGTCGCACAAGCCGATTATAATAAGTATAGATACATAGATATCAGATACAGTTACACCTAAGCGAGTTAAGAGCCCGGATTGTATTTTTGACATTCGGGTTTAATTTGCAAAGTAGGGAAACAACCCTTCTGACATAATAGAATTAATACATATCTTAATAGTTGACCATCTCTTGATTTTCTATTGATAACTAGTTCTTTGCATTACGCAGTCTCGTGGCCAAAAAAATAACTAAACTACTCGGGTCAGCTGCACAACTATCAATCATGCCGAGGATAATTTTTCGAAATTGAGATGCCGAAGAATATTTAAAGATAGCAGGTCTAGTGTTGATATATCTAGGGAGAGTTTTTTCATTTTTTCCTAATTTCACTCCTGAACCGGTAATTTTTGATTTTGCGGTCTTCTACACTTGAGAATATTATTACTGGTGTTGATTCAAAAGCAATTATGAATTTCTACTTTTTAAAGGGTTTATATTAGCTTATTCGCTTGTATGTTAACCGATCTATGGCAGAAAGTCGATTTTAAACAATCGAGCTGAAAAAATTAACCAGAAGGGGGGGGGCGAAATTGTGAAATTATAGCCTCCTTTGGTCCAAACTCAACCAAAATTTGTATATCTACATCATCTGTCGTCCCCCAGAAGGATAAAACAATATAAAAATTAGCCAGGGGGCGAAGTTTGGAAATTATAGCCCCCTTTGGACTATACTCAACCAAAATTTGTATACACCATCTGTGGAACCCCAGAAGGGTAAAAATATGAAAATTAACCAGGGGGAGCAAAATTTTAAAATTATCCAAACTCAACCAAAATTTGTACTAGTATACATCATGTGTGGGCCTCTATAGAGCTAGAAATACAAAAACTAACCACCCAAAATGGGTGGGGAGGGTCAAAAAATGAAATTTCTTGCTCTTGGACCAAACTCAACCAAATTCGGTATACATAATCTGTGGGGCTCTAGAGAGCTAGAAAGGGGTTTGGTGTGGGGTGCAATGAGGGGGTGGGGTTGTAGGGCGTGGGTGCATGGTGGGCTTTGAGTAGTAGGGGTCCAGGGGGCAGGGGTGGAGTGTGAGGGTAGGTGTAGGGGTCCAGGGGCCTCAGCCCTCTGGCTAGCAAGAGGGTCCCCGAGGGTAAAAATACAAAAATTATTAGGGCGTCGGGGAGAAATTTGTAAATTATAGACCTCTTTACGACTAAAAGTAATAAAAAAATAAATTATATTATAGTTTAAAAAAACGCTTTTAATTGTCAGTAATACACTAATAAATACAAAATAATGTAATAAACTTTATATATGTGTTAGGGCGCTCGTGAGTGCTGTGTGGTGCGTGTCCGCTTCCCCCACCAAGTCGATGGGGGTCCTAACAATGATTTGCGTGTGTGCAGGGTGTTGTTTGTGCCCTGATGGAAAGCCGGGATGGGCGCCATCCGCTTAATTAGCGGGGGAGAGGCTACTAGTTGGCGGTTGGCCCCTCCTTCCATTCGATCGATTGGATGCGATCGATCCGATGAGGTGCTCAGCCGAGATCGAGTTGCTTCACTTATAGCATGACTGATATATTATCAGTCATGCAAAAGTGTCGCAACAATCTGACTGAGTCATCTAGCGGCCGTGTCTAAAGGCTCGTCGCCAAAGCAACAGCGGGCCGCTACATATGTCCAATAACTCAGTCAACTTCTTGAGAATCATGTACAAAATTAATTTCGACAATAAAATTGTTTATTACATTATTTTGTACTTTTAAATGAATTACTGACAAAGGCGTTTTACTTTACCATACAGGGTATGGTCAAGTATTGTAATCGTGCATGAAAAAAAGTGTTTTTTTCCTTCTTTTTTTCGAAATTTCTCAAAAACGGCTGAAACTATTTCGATTAAAAAAATTGACCGAAACCATGGCATTTCGCTCTACAAAAAAGATCAAAAAAGTGAACATCGAAAAAATTATTTTTTCCGAGATAATAATTGTTTTGTCAAAATGTCTCTTAGTCTGTGCGTTACCAAATTGTTGTGGACGAGCTAGCTCAAAAACTAGTGTGAATATCGAAACAAAATTTCACACGTAGTTTTGGTCCATTGAGATTAAGAGCTGATTAGATTTTGGTGCATATCGACCCAAAATTAAGGGGGTGGAAGGGGGTTAATGAGCAAACTCAACCAAATTTTGTATGCATAATCAGTGCGACCCCAGAAGTCTAAAATGCAAAAACTAACCCCCCCCCCTACATGATTATAAATAATTTTATTAAATATTAAATATAAGTGAGGGGCCAGGTTGTATGGTAAAGTCAAGTGGATGGCCACATCAGAACACGTCAGCTTATTTTTTTTTAGTTTGATTTTTTAAACAATATTTTTTTTTTTTTAAATGATTTGACTTGATCTTTAATGATTACGACCTGGCCCTGCGCATTGAACTTTTCCTTCTCAATTCTACCAGAGCTGTTCATAGAACATAGATTTTCCTACTCTTCATACTCTCTCTTGTATTATCTAATCAAACTTTCAGATATCTAGACAATCAGATTGAGAATTAACTTTTGAAAAATTTAATATAACATGTCAAACACTTGCGGGGTTTATTTAACCTTAGGTACAATAGGTATCTATCTATAGGGGGTAGTTCTGTTCACATTATAACTTTTGTTCTATTAATGTGTCACTTTCAGATATAAAATTCAAAACGATATATCCCAAAGCAAACAACTCTATTTTGTTTTCATTCATGAAAACTTTTCTATATATATTATTAAATTCTTTTCATCGTTTTTTTGAATGACAACCAATAAACTTAACATGAAAGGAAACATTGGATTATATTAAAACTTTACTAATGTATACAAATATCACTTATATATCAACTCACAAATATTTTATGGTTTTATATAATACCAAAAAAATAAATAATGAACAAAAAGCCGGATTTTTTTATAGGCAGACTTTTATGTGTTTGTCCGACTGTGGTTTTTCGGTCAGCGAGAGGCTTCTCTCTCTGTGTTAACTAAAACAAATGAGCTTACTAGTTGTATCTAACCTGTAGATGGCTGGGTGAAGTGTATAGGAATATCATAGAGAACAAAAGAGGCTTTGTGTTTTGATGATTGAGAGCATTGGGCAATGGGCAGCCAGGATAGCTATCCAAAATGACGGGAAACATTACCCTATCCAGTCCCATGGCAGAGATTTAATTTATTTGCTAATAAAATGTCAATTTCTACCGGTGCTGATATTTCATTCCATGATATTAAAATAAGAAATAATGTTAATCCAATAATTATCTAATCATACTATATATAAGAGGCTAGATTAATTTGTAACAACGCTCTGAGAATGCTGCCGAAAGGGAGCGCTGATGCCGTCGGTATATTTGCTGCAAATTTGAAATATAATTTTAATTGTAATTTGAAATGAAAGACTCCAATTGATTTTAAATTAAGAAACATTAAATATATTGATAATTATTCTCTCCCCCCCCCCCCGCCTCACCACTCAAAAATTAAATATTCAATTCGCTTTTCTTTGCGCACAGAAAAATAAATTAATCACATCTTAGTTGATTAATATTTTATATATTATTTGTTTATTTTTTAATAATTTGCAAGCTTTTTTATAATTTTTTAAAAATCTAAATTTTGTTATTCTTATTTTTGGATTTTTACAAAATTGAACGACTTAAGACACGCATGCCCGAGTTTCTCATGGCAATACTGGAGGGAGCAGCCTGTCATATCATACAAACAACACCTGATCTCTTTTAAATATTTGGAGCCTTATATACATTATCGAATTTTAAAAAAATGATATAATATAATTCTCCTCCTCACACAATCCCACTTATTTAAATAAATCTATTTCCACACAAAAAATATCACAATGCTGTAGACTGTAGATTATAGAGAGAAAAAATACTTCCAGATTCATATCTAGAGCCTCATTTCTGTAGCTGTGTCAGAACGAAAATGAGGCGAAACTTTTAAGAGACTATGTATTTTCGGGAGTTTACAGGTATACATTTGGAGTGTGGTGTTTTAAGAGGAATAAAATTTTTGGACCGAGACGCCGCCCGCCAGGGCACCAGCCCGGAGGGCCGAGTTTCGAGGGCGTGCCGAAGGCACGCACGAAAAGCTCGTTAAACATATATTTTACTAAAGTGACCAACTATTTTTTGTTCAAAAAGAGTACACTTTGCAAGTATATCATAGGTGAAAAAAATCGGTTGTCTGTAAAGTCGGTTTACTGACGATAGTTGAACGTGACAACGTCATAAGAAAATACTGATGGAATGGTATTTTCTTATGACGTTGTCACGTTCAACTATCGTCAGTAAACCGACTTTACAGACAACCGATTTTTCTCCATCTATTGCGCAGCTAACTTTGTTCTTTTTCTTCCTCTTCGTCGTGAGTGCTGTATTTTTCCTTTCCATCGAAAATCTCCTTCCCTCTCGTTCTATCTAATTTAAAAACGCGCGCTCCTTCTTGCGCATTCATTTATCTCCTTCTTGCTTGCTCATGAGTTTCTCCCTCTCTCTGTCCTTTTATAAAAAAGGCCCCCCCCGTTCCCTAGGTTTTTCTTAGTTTTTAAAAAAATCTATAATTATTTAGGATAGATCACTTGTTGAATGTCCATCAGAGGAAGTTGAAAATAGACAGGACATAGTAGGGTTTATATTTATATATATATATGAGTGAGCAAGCAAGCAGTCAGACTAGAGTAGAGCGCTCACGAGGGAAAGAGATGGAATACGAGTTGGGCATTGGGGCTAGGGAGGGTGCGAGTGAGAGAGAAGATAGAAAGAAACAGCTCGTTCCGCGCTCTCGCTTGCACTTCAAGCCTTAAATGGAACGCCTCAGATGAGTCATGTTTTTTCGAGCGTGCAGGCGGCTTCATCGATTTATAAGACGTTGTCACGTCAAAAAACAATACAAACTTCTGCTGCTGAAATTTTATCTCCTTCAATTTGTAGAGTAATTTTATGAAACAACGACGCCTGACTGTGAATAAAATAAAGCATAGGTTCTGACATATCGTTTTGAATGAATTTCTTCAAAATTGTAGGACATTTGTCAAGGCTTAAAAAATATGAACGTAGTGGATCATATAACTGCAAAACGCGTTCTAATGCTGGAGTTAAAGCAAGCCATCTGACTTTGGAATAACCAAGCAGTTTTTTGAATTGAACACCAGCCTCTTCACAAAATTCTTTCAAACTTGCTACCCGTACTGTAAACCGATTGAAATATAAATATATATTTGTAATAATTACTTCCACATCTATTGACATTGAACTTGATGCTGTATTGATGGCATTTGATATAATGTGAGCATTACAACTAATTCCCAAAATTTTAATTTGAATACCGTTCTTAATATCGAAATACCTTACTAAAATTGGATAAAGATTTATTTCATTGTGATTCGATGCGTCTGATAGAATAGATATATATGATACAGAATCCAGATTTTCTGATAGCATTTCCTTGCAGTATTCATTAAGTACGCTGGTTACGATAGACTCACATTTTGTTCGCTCACAAGAAAATTTTACAAATGAGTACTTTCAAAGTACAGAATTTGAAAAGAGTACGGTTTGCGAAAAAGAGTACAAAACTCAGTAAATGAGTATAGTTGGTCATCTTAATTTTACAAGTATCTTTCAATCAATTTACTTAAGTAGTTTTTAAGGAATTTGGTGTTGGTACTTGGTGAAACATTTTTTAAAATTATTGGATAAAAAATACTTGGTAGGTTTCACATTAAGATATAAAAATAAAACGAATTTATTTTTGGAGAGTCTTTAATCTCGATATATATATTTCGGGTGGCTAACCCACTTTCTGTTTCTCCTGAAGATGGGTTAGCCACCCGAAATATATATATCAGATTAAAGACTCTCCAAAAATAAATTCCTTTTATTTTTATATCTTAATGTGAAACCTACCAAGTAATTTTTATCCAACAATTTACTTAATGTAACCCCCATCTTTGAAATGATCCTAATAATTTTTAATAATCAACTTAATTATCAAATAATAATAATTAAATAAATAAATTAATAATTATGTGTATAATGAAGTTTTAAAATAATTATTAGTTTGATAAATGGCCAAGATTTTTGTTTTTTGAACCTCCCCCCACCATTTTGAGCTGTTAGTTTTTGCATTTTTAGACTTCTGGGAACCCACTGATTATGTATACAAAATTTGGTTGAGTTTGGTAAATGGCCATGATTTTCATTTTTTGACCCCCCCCCCATTTTGGGCGGTTAGATTTTGCATTGTTAGACTTCTAGGGGTCCACTGATTATGTACTATATACAAAATTTGGTTGAGTTTGCTCAAACGACCTAGATTTTTAATTTTTAACCCCCTCCTCCCCTCCACCCCCCCTTAATTTTGGGTCGATATGCACCAAAATCTAATCAGCTCTTAATCCGCTAGAAATTGTATATAAAAAAGAAAAAAAAAGAAAAAAGAAATTTTTTTTTGTAAATATATTATGTTAATATACCTATAATCATGTAAATAATCCTGTAATTAAATTCACCCGATAATGTAAATATTTCTTGTTAGTGGAGGCCCCCACCTGCGTGGCCCAATAAACGAAAAATCAATGGACCAAAACTACGTATGAAATTTGGTTTCGATATTCAAAATAGTTTTTGAGCTAGCTTGTCCACAAAAATTTGGTAACGCACAGACTAACTAACAGACATTTTGACAAAACAATTATTATCTCCAAAAATATAATTTTTTCGATGTTCATTTATTAGAGCTTTTTTGTAGAGCGAAATGCCATGGTTTCGCTCAACTTTTTTAATCGAAATAGTTTCAGCCGTTTTTGAGATATTTCGAAAAAAAGAAGGAAAAAAAAACACTTTTTTCATGCACGATTACAATACTTGACCATACCCTGTATGGTCAAGTAAAAAAATCTACCAATTTACAAGAATCCAATATAAAATCTATTTTTTTTAATTAATAATATATATTAGAGTTTTTGTCATCATTTCCATTCTCCATATAAATAAACAAATATATAGATATATATTAAAAGCAATAAAAAACAACAACATTTATTGAGTGAACAGACGAGTAGAGAAAGAATAAATAAAAAAAAATAGCTGTATGTATTTTTTGATTTATATCTGAAATATCGTGGTGATTTATTAGATGTCATTGCTACACGATTCACCCATTTTGGTAAGACAAGAGAATAATTAAATCATTTTTCTCGGAACATTCTATCGGTGAGCGCAAACAAGTTGAAACAAAAAAACACAACAATTTAAGCCCCGATGTGATTCCACTTCAAAATTAACGTCACCTTTATACAATATAATGGACTATTGATCTCGAGTTTTTGGTGAGGAGTTAAATTTCGACGAAATAACGGTTGGAACTACCTACCTACTTGTTCATTTACTTTTTCTTTAAATCTATATAGGTAGCTCTCTCCCTCTGATAATATATATTTCTTAAGTCGTGAAATCGCATCCTCAAGACAATGGATTCTTTGAATTTACCAAACCGGACGCGTTTAATATGGACTCCACGTTCGATGGCTGGCCGTATATTCCATATGCTGATTGATAAGATTCGCTAATCAATCTCAAATTTTTGTAGCTCTAATGATATATTTATGACCGTTTTTTTTTATAAACGATCAATTAAAATATGTCATTGAAATGCATTCCACTTTTTTTCGTCCATTTTAATTTTGAAGTACCTGGAGCCACCGAGCGATGCACGGTAACTTTTTACTTCAGTTAAAAGCTATATATTAATACGAGCTGCTCCAGGCTCTGCCTTCCGGGCAGGTGGCCCTGGCGGGCAGCGTCTCGGCATGTGATTATTAGATCTGTAATATATATTTGTAATATTTTGCCCCTCTTTCTCCCCCACGCACTCATTTTGGCTATTGATTTTTACAGCATACATTTTATATAGTCTTAAAAACTAACATTACAAAATTTGATCTATATAGATCAGCCGTTCCCAACCTTTTTACTTTATCCAATGCGAAACATGGGAGAAAGTATTGTAATCGCTCTCGCGGCAAGCGCGACTTCAAAGGGTCCTCAGGTAAAGACTACGGAACCCATAGACTCAATTAAGGTCACAAATTGAAGTATTCAATGAGTTTGAATTTTAGCACGTGACGGTTTTGCCAAAAATTACCTGGAATCTCGTCGAGAGGCCAAAAAGTGCCATTTTTTTTTTGGAAGTGCGTGGGGATGGATGGATGTGAGTGTGTGTGTGTTATCGTTTTTTTCGTCCACGATTTTTTCCACACCTTTGCGCTGATTGAAATGAAATTGAAAACCTACCATTAGTTTAACAAAATAAAGCGCTGATTAGTTTTTGGTACATATCGGTCCACAAACATTAGTACTTTATTTAAGTACTTTTTTAGTTTTTTCTAAATATCTTGAAAATGACTTAACCAATTTTGATGAAATTTAATATCCTAATTAAGTACATTGGGGACCACATAAAAGGTTAAATAAAGTTTTTAGTAAAATTATATTTTAAAGTACTTTACTCAAGAACATATTAATATTTCAAATGAATTTGGATAAAGTTTAGCAACGATCCGTTGCAGTTTATTTTGACCAGGGACCATTTTGATTTCGTTATTATTATCAGGGACCACAAGGTTAAAAAATAAACTCTATCACGCTAAAAATAATCTTTAATCGAAACGTTTAACATAATCATAAAATTCAAAAGTAACATTAATTAACAGTGTTATAGTTATTGAAAACATATAATTTTTAGTAAATAATTATGTTTGCATCAATGAGATTTTTGAGGTGGTATGTTATGTACAAGTTCTTGAATTCTTGGGGTGATATTTTTGCTCAAAGCTACACGCATGTACTTACATTTATATATTGTATCAAAAGTTGAAAAAAAAATTCAATCGACTTGAAATAACACAAAAAGTCTCTACACTTAAGAGTTAAAAACACAGAAGTTCCTACTTTGTTTGAAGTCGTTTAATTAAAAATAATATTAATATTCAAGGAGGTTCCTTCGTTGACAGTTTTAAGGACTGAAAAAATAAATTCTTTTATAAATAAATTTCATTAAACCAATTATTTTACATTAATTAATGTATACATTGTATTTTTGCTTCGATTCCGGAGATTACTTCTCCACCATCGAGTGTCCTTATTCATCTTTAGTCCTTGTTTTTAATAAGAGGAAAAATCTAATTAGATAAAAAAACCTCTTTTCCGATAATTATTTCAATTCCAATATTCCCCAATCAAGTCGATTGGTTTTAATTCCGACCAATGAATTCCACCAATTCCAATAAATTTTTTTTTTTTTTTTTTTTTATAAATTTTATTAAACCAATTATTTTCTATTAATTAATGTATACATTGTATTTTGCTTCGATTCCGGAGATAACTTCTCCACCATCGAGTGTCCTTATTTATCTTTAGTCCTTGTTTTTAATAAGAGGAAAAATCTAATTAGATAAAAAAACCTCTTTTCCGATAATTATTTCAATTCCATTATTCCCCAATCAAGTCGATTGGTATCCTCTCCTCACCCCATCCCACCCCAAGCATCCCCAATAAATTCTTTTATTCGGAATTTGTACATATATTTTGATTTGAAATGAACTATTTGTAGGTTTTAAAATTATTTTTCCTAATTTTTAACCGACTTCTTTATTATATATTTATATTCGAAATGCACTATAGGTATTTGTGGGTTTTAAAATTAAATTTGATGATTTTCCTCGATTTCCATGGAATCCCTCATCAAATTCTGACTTGAGTGACAATCGAGAGAATATCCTATGCTCGCTATTTGTTATGCATCATCGAGTGTTGATTCAAATTTTGAAATCTTTCGCGGACCATATTTTAGCTCTTACGGACCACAGGCTGGGAACCACTGATATAGATAGATAGATTTTATTTTGCTCTGAGAATAAAATTCTCCTGGAGCATAACAGAAACAAATTATATTACATTAAAAAAAAAAAAGATCTGCTTACAAAAACAATTTCATTTAACATTTAAAAATAAAAGAAAAAAGAAAAAAATTATTGAAATTAATTGACAAAATAGATCGAAATACAAATATATATATCACAAAATGATCTGCATGAACAGAATAAATTTAAAATACAACAACTCGGCCTCACTCCACCCATCAACCAGCCTTCTGTGGATTCATTAATAGATCGAAATACCTTGCCTTAAAAGCGCCAAGAGACTTCGCCCCTCTCACACTTGCTGGAATTTTATTCCAGAGCTTCGCGGAATAAACAGAAAATGACCTAGCTTAGGATGATGTCCTACGTATTGGAATTTGGAGGTCCAGACTATACGCCCGCAAAGCTCTGGAACTTACAGAGGTTTTAAACAGAAATTTATTAAATAAGTAATCAGGGGACTTGCTCTCAAACAGATTGAATAGAAAAATTCCCAAAATGTAATCTCTCTTCATTGGAAGCTTTAACCATCCCAGTTTATTATAGTAGGGTGTAATATGTTCATCAAGAGGGACATCAAAAATAAACCTAATACATCAATCTTTCAAGCTTAGTATTTGATTCCTGATTTAAACTATTATAAACAAGGGAACAGTAGTCAATCAGAGGAGCGACCAAAGAATTTATAAGAAGTTTTCTGATGGGTAGTGGGCAGACAATCCTTGGATTTTTTAAATTGATAAAGGGATTTAAAAATATCAGAGAGAGTATTAATTTTTTGCCCCCACTCACATTTTGGGAGGTTGAAATTATTTTTTTAGATATTTGCAAATAAATAACTCTCAGTTTTCTAAAGAGTAAATGTACAAAAAAGCTAAAAATGTCTATATTTTGCCCCCCCCCTTTCGCCCCCATACAGTCAATTTTGATAGTTGATTTTTACAGGAATAGTTTCTTAAAGCAATAAAGAATAAGTCTACAAAATTTGTTCAAGTTCGGAGAGAGTTTTAATTTTTGCCCCCACTCACATTTTGGATAGTTGAGGGGAGGGAGTGTCGGATTACAAAAAATCTTGAAATTATTTTTTAGATAATTGCAAATAAATAATCCACAGTTTTCTAAAGATTAAATGTACTAAAAAGCTAAAAAATTATATAATTTGCCCCCCCCCTCCTCGCCTGCATACAGTCAATTTTGATAAATGATTTTTACAAGAATAGTTTCTTAAAGTAATAAAGAATAACTCTACAAAATTTGATCAAGATAGAGGAGAGAGTTTTAATTTTTGCCCCCACTCACATTTTGGATGGTTGGGAGTCGAATTTCAAAAAATCCTGAAATTACTTTTTAGATATTTGTATTTAGAATTTTATTAAGTAAAAATCAAGTACATATCTTATCGTTCTTAATTGAAAATGCATAATTAGTGTAAACACATTGCAAAGATATCTTGCCTCATTTGACCCCTTTAGCGGTCAAATTTCAAAAAATCCTGAAATAGGTTTTTAGATATTTTAATTTAGTATTTTTATAAGTAAAAAGCAAGTAGATATTTTATCGTCCTTAAGAGATATCGCATAATCAGTGAAAACACACTTTGCCCCCTTTGACCCCCTTACTGGTCGAATTTCATAAAATCCTTTCTTACTGAGCCCCTATGTCATAGATGTAATATCCTCTCCAAATTTCATGTTTCTATGTCCTGTGGTTCTGGCTGTTTTGATGATGAGTGAGTGAGTGTATCGGGCAAAGAATTTTATATATATATAGATATGTAAAGTGCCCCCTCCGGAGCCCCCACTTCACCCCATCTACTGCACCCCCACCCCCACACACCAGTTCCACTTCCACCCCTCCACAACCCCGCACCCGGCCCCCCACCTCTGCACCATACCTCCTGCACACTCAGCCCCACCCCCGCACTCAATAATTGCATAGGTGCACTGGTTTTTATCAGAATTTTAAATTAAAAATATATGTGTGCGTCTCGGGACGCGCGACAGAAGTGATAACTTAAACTAATCTAATTTGAACTATTTAATATTGAAATTGTTTAATTTGAATAAAGCTTAAGTTATTACTAAAATTTTATGTATAGGTTATTTTTTGATAAAATCTTTTATCTATAAAATATATTCAATAAATTCTATTTATAAAATACATAGCTATATATATATATATAATATATTCAATTATTAGAATAATAAAATCTTTCCAGTAGAATTAGTTCGATGTTAGAATAATAAAAAGCAAATTACGCTACTTACTAATTTTTATAAGTGATAAGTATCTTTCTGTCAAGTTTTTACATTTCTTTTTTTATTATTTGGAATTAAGATCTCTTCCCGTTGAATGCACAGTGAGAAATGGTAGATTAAAAGAAGAAAGAAATAAATGGTGGCAGATCAAATGGATCAATATATAGCTAGGATGATAGCATCTGCTTAAGCATCAGACAAGAATAGTTGACGCGTTTTTTGCCCCCGGGGGCACTCCCCCTTTGATTTATCGAAGATCCGGGATCCTTGACTTATTTAATTGCCACATAATTAGCCACGTTAATTGTTTATTGGCGTAAAGGCAGAGCCGGGTGTGTGTGGGTTCGTCTCTTGGAAACCCTATATGCCCAGGTGAATTGGTAGTTATGACCCTGCGGTGACCCCGGATTGGGCTCCTGGTTATTAAATTATTCATCCGCCGGACACACTGGATCTGGACTAAGTGCCTCTCGGCCATTCCACTTACGACCAAGCTCTTTTTTCTCTCTTTTTGAAGAACAAGTATTTTCTTTAGGTCAAATAACCCTGCCAGTAAAAATCGAATAAAATAAAGAAATATTAGTAGCTAGCATCCGAAGGGGCGGTTTTATTATAATCCTTTCATTCATTAACAAAAATTTTACAATAAATAAAAGGCAAATTCTGTTATGTAGGTATGTAACTTTTCAAATAAAGAATGAACAAATTGAAGTATCATATATTGATTGATTTAAAATAAGCTGACGTGTTCTGATGTGGCCATATACGTGACTTTATCATATAACCTTGCCCCTAAAATTATTTATAATAATGTAGGAGGGGTTAGCTTTTGTATTTTTAGACTTCTGGGGTTCCACTGATTATGTATAGAAAATTTGGTTGAGTTTGGTAAATGGGCAAGATTTTCATTTTTTGACCCCCCTCCCCATTTGGGTGGTTAGTTTTTGCATTTGTAGACTTCTGGGTTCCCACTGATTATGTATACAAAATTTGGTTGAGTTTGCTCAAATGGCCTAGATTTTTAATTTTTAACCCCCCTCCACCCCCCTTAATTTTGGGTCGATATGCACCAAAATCTAATGAGCTCTTAATCTCAATGGACCAAAACTATGTTTGAAATTTGATTTCGATATTCACACTAGTTTTTGAACTAGCTCGTCCACAAAAATTTGGTAACGCACAGACTAACAATCAGATTAACTAACTAACAGACATTTTGACAAAACAATTATTATCTCGAAAAATATAATGTTTTCGATGTTTAGTTATAAAGGGCTTTTTTGTAGAACGAAATGCCATGGTTTTGCTCAATTTTTTTAATCAAAATAATTTCAGCCGTTTTTGAGATATTTCGAAAAAAAGAAGGAAAAAAACACTTTTTTCATGCACGATTACAATACTTGACCATACCCTGTGACAACAACAGATCAAAGTTTTGAGATATTATAGGACAAAATGACGAAATAGGCAATTTCGACTTTATTTTTGAGTCCCATTAGATATTAAAGACCAATATTTGAAATCACAATATTTTATTGACGTAATAGAAAGCAACTCCCTCTTTGAAATTCAAATACGACTTGAATTTAGCTCAATTAGAACTCGAGTTATAACTAAAAAACTAAGACCATATGTTTTTATCTATGTTTATTACGTCAACAAAATATTGTGATTTCAAATATTTGTGTTTAATATCTAATGGGACTCGAAAATAAGGTCAAAATGAGCCTTTTCTTTGTTTTGACCGATAATATCTCCAAAATAAGGAGCTAATCGGTAATTTTTATGATGATTT
This sequence comes from Forficula auricularia, assembly GCA_024734495.1. Taxonomy (NCBI): domain Eukaryota; kingdom Metazoa; phylum Arthropoda; class Insecta; order Dermaptera; family Forficulidae; genus Forficula; species Forficula auricularia. Next base: position 881,472 of record JALMQS010000666.1, read on the forward strand.
TTAAATTCAGCAGGTGGAAATACATAAATAATTAGCTATTTTTGATCCCAAAACATTTTCATTGTTGGACAGGGTAATTTTACTTAAACCATTTAATTTTTAAATTCTCAATATATTTAGGGTTGTAAGTTCATGATCAGGCGTACATCGACTTAGGAATTAGGCTAACAATTTCAGGTAACCAATTTTCAAATTCAATACTGACCTAAATCCCCTCCCTGAATCTAAATTACAGTAGAGGCAGACTCGATTGTCCGGCATGCGAAAGAAATCGATTGTTTAACAGCTTCCTCTTTAATTTTCAAATTACCACTTGTTTTTTAGCTCAATTAGAACTCGAGTTATAACTAAATAAGCTGACATGTTTTGATGTGGCCATATACTTGACTTTACCATACAATCTGGCGCCTAAAATTATTTATAATCATGCAGGGGGGTTAGTTTTTGCATTTTTATACTTTCTGGGTCCCACTGATTATGTATACAAAATTTGGTGTAGTTTGTTCAAATTACATGATAAATCAGCGTTTAAAATTCTACTGGAATCCATTGTTAGGTTTAAGGATACACACTTTTACTTTACCATACAGTATGATATGGTCAAGTATTGTAATCATGCATGAAAAAAGTGGTTTTTTCCTTCTTTTTTTCAACATATCTAAAAAACGGCTGAAACTATTTCGATAAAAAAATTGAGCGAAACCATGGAATTTCGGTCTACAAAAAAGCTTTAATAAGTAAACATCGAAAAAAATTATATTTTTCGAGATAATAATTGTTTTGTCAAAATGTCTGTTAGTTAGTTAGTTAGTCTGTGCGTTACCAAATTTGTGTACGAGCTAGCTCAAAAACTAATGTGAATATCGAAACCAAATTTCACACGTAGTTTTGGTCCATTGAGATTAAGAGCTGATTAGATTTTCGATCGACCCAAAATTAAGGGGGTCGAGGAGGGGTTAAAAATTAAAAATCTAGGTCGTTTGAGCAAACTCAACCAAATTTTGTATACATAATCAGTGGGTCCCAGGAGTCTAAAAATGCAAAACCTAACCCCTATACGATTAATAATAATTTTTATTAAATATTAAATATAAGTGAGGGGCCAGGTTGTATGGTAAAGTCAAGTGGATGGCCACATCAGAACACGTCAGCTTATTGTTGAATTTTTGTCGAGCAGTGTAATTAAGTATTTGGGATATGAAACTTTTATAGAGCAAGAATCGGTATGGGATAGAGTCAAACGATAAGGGGTCCTCTACTCATTAGCTGTTTCTGATATGATCTCAACCCCCCCCCCCTTCCACCCTTCCTCCAACACCATTTGCAACAAGAACTGATTCAGGGAAAAGTTTTCACTTTTTTATCAAATTTATTCAATTAAAATTGAATTAATTAAGAAATCTTCAAAAAGTGGTCTTAATCACAATGACTTCTAAACCCGTCATTAATTTTTAACTGACTTCAAAAAAGGAGGAGATTCTCTATTCGACTGAATTTTTTTTGTTGTTTTTTGTGCCTATGTTACCTCATATCTCCGCCAATTGTGAACCAATTTTGAAAAAAAAAATTGCATTGGGTTCAATCTAGCTTCCGATTGGTCCCGTTTTTTTTTATTGGTATTAGACCTTTTTTGTTAGGTTTGTTCAAGCCTAACTTCTTTGTTTATTAACCGATTTCGATGATTCTTTTTTTATTAGAAAGGGGTATCTTAGGGATGGTGCCATATTAATTTGGTCAGTTCTGATGATAGGATCAACGACGAAATAACGCAAATCTCTAATTCTCATGACCAAATAATCGAAATTATAATAAATAAAATCTTTTATAAAAAAAAAAAACTCTTAAAACATTCATTTAAAATCCGCAAACGTTTCGAGAGAATTTCTATATTCATGAATTGAATTTTATTATCATCCCGACGCTTTCTCTTACGAGATGCATGCAAGGTATTATCTTAAGTCACTATTAATAACATCACTAAAAGAGAAAAATAAAAATAATTTTTATAAAAAAAATAAATAAAACCGACTTCAAAAAAATAAAATGCAACAAATAAAATAATAATAACTTAAAAATAAAATAAAATCCACTAAAAGGTATAAACAACTAAACGACGAAATATTAACATGAAATTACTTTTTGAAGTCGGTACCAAACATATACCTTTTATGAATACGCACTCGACGGATCTTACTTAGTACGTTTGGCGGGTACGCTCGCTTATAGGTATAGTTTGTTTGGCACCGACTTCAAAAAGTGATTTCATGTTAATATTCGTCGTTTAGTTGTTTATACCTTTTAGTGCATTTTATTTTATTTTTAAGTTATTATTGGGGAGCCGGGTTGGCTCAGTTGGCTAACGCACTGGCCTCGTTTCGACATCGATCGATTATGACGATGTTGGAATGGGAGGCCGGGGTTCGATCCTGGCTGACGAATAAAAATTTCTACCGGCTGAAAACTCGGCTCCCCCACTAACCCTACTAACACTTTACTTATGTGCTGTCTAAATGGGCTTTGTTCCCGGTGACATTAAATAAATAAAAAAAAAAAGTTATTATTATTTTATTTGTTGCATTTAAGTTTTTTGCAGTCGGTTTTATTTTTTTTATAAAAATTATTTTTATATATTGATAACTCAGAGTAGAAAATTCGAAAGTTATTATTAGCTTAGTTACAAATTAGTCTAATGTTTTTCCTCTTTTGTAAGAGCTGAAATTACGCGGTCAATATATCCCATTGACCAATTGGCCAATTGATCCTCTATGGTCAGGTAGGGAGGGAGGGATTCTCTCTTTCAAAAGACTTTGTGATTTTCATCATCATCATTCCACCAACAACAGAGAAACACCAGAAGAATTGACCGAAATAAAACACCCGTAATAATAGAATGTAATGGAATAGACAGATGTCTATTATTAAGATAAACAGGGATGAAGATCAATTGGAAAAATACCAGTTCTGTTTTCCAAAAGACTACCTTTCGTGAAAGACAATTTATTTAGCCATTCAGGAAATTGCTTGTTTAATTTCTTTCTGATAAAAAAAGACAAACACATTCCTATAGGTCTAAATGATTCACCATGAATTCGTATAACCAATATTTGGTTCAGGGGCTATTCTAGCCCTAATAGATTAATTGCGCCTTCTTGAATATCACTAAACTTACAGAACTATACCATGTAGGGAAGAAATCTCCTAGATGGATGGCGCTTAACCACTTATTTTTTTCTCTTGAGAAGAAAAAAGACCTAACTTTAGACCCATTTTTATTATTACCCTTAGAACCAGGAACAGAACATTTACGAGCCATTATCTATTATAATAATTGGCTTGAAGACGACGTGATCTCTCTGATTGACCGTGCTCTGACGTTAAATAAATACGGGAGACTTTAAAAACAATTTAAATTCTAATTTTTTCAAGGGTGATTATAAACTATTTTATTAAACCCGTGGTATATTGGGGCTGGGGGGAGGGAGACCGGAGCTTAGAAGGTGTAGGCCTCTAGCCAGCAAGATGACCACAGAAGGCGGGTTTCGCAGCTGATTATAATAATAATAATAAATAAATAAAAAAACTTCGAAAAACAAAAATATGATTGTCACTTAGAACAATAATGTACAACGTCTAGGTCAAAACCGAAAGACAACTATTATACCTTGCTGACATCACGAATGTATTTGTGGGGTGTACTGCAGAGCCTTGTCTTCTAGGTTGCGTTGTATCAGTTCGCAAGCTGTCTTACCCTATTATTATTATTATTATTTATTTATATTATTATTTGTTGCGTTTGGACCCTTGGGATCACGCAAAGCTTGATGTTTCTTTCTGGTTGGACTTTCCACGCCTCTATCTTTTCCGGAACGTGTTATCGAGTTCCATGGTCAGGCTATGTATTTTTCCTGGCCGGATGAGTGTGTTGATGTTAAAGGTGCCCAGATATGTATGGATTTTTGGCGTTGTTCTTCCATTGTTTCTTCCTTGACTTCGTGATGGTCCAGGTCCCCCAGAATCTGAATGCCCGGTGGGTGGATTGGTCCACCTGGGGTAATCTTGTTTTTGCGTCTCACGATTCATGGTTGCTTGTTACGAAATTTTTGTCCTGCGCATGCGCGAGGTTTTGTAGAACCAGAGATTGTCAGTTTTTGGAGCCGAGGGGCCGGTTTTTTTATTATTTTCAAATAAATTCACTTTGCTTCTTGCTGCGATCGAACTGATGAATTCTAAGTTGATGTTCTCCTAATCGGATTAGAAAAGTTGGTGATTTAACCGATTGCGCTACCGACCCCTCTATTATTATTATTAATATTTATATAAAAATTTATTGAATAACATAAATTTCAAGTTTCTCCGACCAATGTAAATTAATATATCTATCTATTATACTTAACACTTTTCACAAATTTATACTTGTGTGACAAAATAGCGTTATAATACTTATACCATGATCAATTCCATTAAAGTAAATATTAAATAACATTTATTAAGTAAACTAGGCAAGATTAATTTAATAATAAAGGAATTTTGAAGAGTTTACATGCCATTAAAGACATTAAAAACAAAAGAAATAATAGACATTAAAAACACCGTCACTAGATGTGAAGACTAGAAAAGTATTAATAAATCAATTGACAAAATATAGACGCACAGGAAATTAAACGTAAGCGAGTGCAAAGAGACATACTTATAGAGCAGGGGTTCCCAACCTTTTTGCACCAGCGTACCACTTGACTTTTTGAGAAATTTTGGCGTACCACCAGACCTAAATATTATAATAAACATATAATATTTACACAGGATTATAGTGGTGTTTCACAAAGTGGAAATAAAATTAAAAAATATTTTAAATTATTTTGGAAATTTTTTTATTTATCTCTATACATATTTCCGGCTATGAACCCTTCATCAAGAGGTTTAACAGAAAACTGAATATAAAATTTTTACATTGTATTGATATTATAGTCTGGTGGTTAATATTTTAGTACGGGGCGAGTGGGGGGGGGGGTGAACCAATCGGCGTTGAAAGAATTTGTGTGGTTGAATTTAAAGGTACGTGGAAGAGAGAAACTGGGTATAATATTTACACTTTTAAGTGTGTTCAAAGGCTTTTTGAATTAAATTCCTGAGAAAACTTCATATTTAATGGTTAGATATTTGTTTATTTATAACATGCTTATAATAAAGGAGAAATAAAAAATTAAAGGTATTAATTTACAGTTTTATTTATTACCCATAGGTCTAAGAACATACAAATAAAAAATTAGTACAAACTCAGCAAAAAATTAATCATCATACTAAATATACTTTTATAGTCTTTAGTGCGAAACTTGTTATTGATTGCCTATGATTAAAATATCAACATTAGTCTCTTAAGTCCTCTTCAACACTTATTCTGCTTCTATGTTTATTTTTTATGTACAAGAGTTCAGAAAATCCACTCTCACACAAGTAACTCGTAACAAATGGCATCAAAAATAGCATAGCTTGTGGGAAGATCAAAGGGTACTCGGTTTTACATCCGATCCAGAAGTTAATTAAAGATTTCTCTTTAAAATAATCTTTCATGGAACTATCTTCTGTAAAAAGGATAAAACTTTCTTTTAATTCCAATTCATTTGGTGAGGTTCCCGAAAAAGGGTTTCTGATCCAGTCCACTTTTGAATAATCTTCAGAGAAATACTTCTTAAAGCTTTTTTAGAAGGACTTCCAAGTGAACAATGATATCTGCAACCACATCTGGTTTTGGAGATATTTCATTTTCTTCAAAAAATGATGATAGAGTGGGAAATGCAAATAAATTCTCCTCCTGTATTTGTGAACAAAACAGAAGCTATTAATAGCATGTTGCTCACATCACTCACGCGTACCAACTGAATCGTTCCCGCGTACCACCGGTTGGGACCCCTGTTATAGAGAGAGATAAAAAAATATTATATTATTGGCTGGTTCGATTTTCAATTTGTGTTTGATTAGAAAAAAAATGGGAGCCCGAAACACACCCCGCCCGGACTAAACTTTCGGAGGTTCCGGTTTGCATTACTCATAAGATTCACGCGGGGAAGAGTTATTTTGTCATGAGATATTTTGTCGGGGGATGTTTTGTCGGGGGATGAAATGTCGCGGAATCAAACGTATAATACGTATTTGACCAAAAAATCGAACTTACAAGGTTTATTAAGATCAGCAACGATATATTTTTTAGATTTCAGATTATTATTAGGTATGGTGTCACAATACAGAGGGGGCTCATTAAAAATGTGAAAGAATTTGACACAGGGGGAGCGAGAGTCTAAAAATATTGAAATTTGTGTCACGTAATTTATGTACGACCCCTAAAGATAGATTGGTTTATAATATTTGAATATTCTTTGTAACAAAGCCTAACATCCTCTTAAACTGCCAAATAAACTCTCCAAAAATCCATTTATATTAAATAACATGATTGAATTTTATTTCTTGAATACAAAAATAATATTTAGAATCATTTATCTAAAATCAAGAGAGGAACAAATTTCGTAAGCCGTCTTCTTTCTACCTTTGATGAATTATATCGGATGATATTATAATTTCAAACTTTGCTGACTGTTTTTATACGCTGCGGATGGTTTTTGTTGGAATTAACTTAATATGATTATCTATTTTTAATTAGGAGTAATGCAAGCGTTGTAAATAAAAGGATTAGCTTGGAAACTCCAGAAATTAAACCATTTCATTTGATTATCTTTGTCTGAGAGAGAGATATCTGTTTTATTCTGATGAAATTTCCAAACAGCTGTATCCTCTTGAGCAACATCCCAATGGAGACATGTCTATACGCCCCTTCTTTAAGAAGACAAACCACCCCATCTCATCAAGCCTCTTGAAAACAACAGAGAGAGGGGCCTAAGTTTATAATTACCTCTGTGCCGAGCGATGAATCTCGATTGTGTTTTGTGTGACAGGGAAGAAATCATTTTCGGCTGACGTCTATTCTACGTATATTGAAGTGAGACATTGCAATATTTGAGTTCTCTGCTATTAGTAAGTATAAACATAGAGTGTGGGTCGAGGGGTGAACCGCGACCTAATATGCTGTACACCTACTTTTCCACTTGTTCTTCCAAATATTTCGAAGTAATTCCAAATATTTCCAAGTACTTCCAAAGAGGTGTACACCTACTTCCAATCGCGGACCACCCCTCGGTGTGGGTGCACAACACGACTTTTAGTTACCATTGAACATAAAAACGTTTCAAATGAGTTATCTTATTATATTAAACGAGCAAAGTTTGTATATATATATATTGTGACGAAAACCACCGTCATACTTATAATTGTGAATAAAATTAAAGATTATATGTTAAAATAATTGTTTAAAATGTAAGTAAAATAAAGTGATATAAAAAAAGAATTTGAATGAACGCTTGGAAAGGAACCTGTAATGACATCTATAGACAAAGAGGCCTCGATAAATCACCGCTGATTGATTAGTGTCTCCCTATGGTGGCATAATTACTAATTAAGTCTGCATAGGAGGAGGCAAGCAGGCCTCCGAGCGGAAAGATCTCCCTCTTGTATATTGACCTTCAAAGTGATAACACCTAAGTCGTATTAGCCCCAGTGAATTACATCTGTTAGCAAAAATCTTTGTGAATCCACCTAATCTCATTACATTTAGGGTTTGTGAATGTGTCCGTGAACCTGTTAAGTGTGATTCTACAGAGGGAAAAGGATATTTGCCAGAAATATCGGCAGATCTCGGACATCGGCGAACACCGGCGTTGTCGGCGTGTGTCCTTGGACACGTGTTCAATTACCTGTGGAAGACAACAGCTAAGTAAAACATTGAAGTGCATTCAATTGAATTATCAAACTCCCTACGTACTTTTTTTCAATATACAATTGAGCATAATTCGCTACCGGTTCGAATTAATAACTAACGCGGGCTAAAGCCAACGCATGGCGTCATATTGAACTCTTTGATGTTCCATTCAATTTCGTAAAACTTTTGAACTCAAACACTTAAAATATTTAAAATTAACAATTTAAAAATAAAAATTTATAAAATTTGTATTGAATTATATTTAACTTTAAGTTTGAATAATTAATTAAAGCAAACACTTTCAATTATCCCGGTCACCTTAATAAGGAATTAATCAAATTAAATTAAAAATCAAATACTAAATCAAAGTAATTTGATTGCAATAAAACATTCGAAAAAAAAAAACAAACCTTGAATTAAAAGCAAATTTTTTAATATTAAAATTAAATTAGCTGGTAATTGAAAAATACTAAAAGAAAGATGGCGGACCCACGCTGTGTCATGTGATCAAAATATTGAAACCGCGGGAGGAACGTAATTCTGGGAATTGTCACTGAGCTATTAGAAAAAAAGTAAACAAACCAAGTTTAACTTATATTAAATGTATAGTCCCCAAATGGGTCGGTAGTATCCGAATCAGTTGACAACTCCATTTCAATAAAACCTACCTAGTGGTCAAGAGAATAGTGACACAAATCACAGACAAAATTCCGACCCACTCTTCACAATAAATCATTAAATCAATTGAATATGCATTGAAGCGTATTCCAATACCAGTTGTTCATAAAACGTTTAAATTAAATAATCGCGATTATTATTTAGCGGATGTGTTGTTGCAGAAAAATTACCAAAATATAATAATAACATTTATTGAGAAAATTGATATTAAATTAAAATTAATAATATTATAAGAAATACATGATTATGACCAAAGGTTGAAATTGTTTAATTTAATTAATTAAATTAAGATTTGTGTGAAAATTTGAAAGAGTTAAACACCTGATTGAAGTGTAATCAGGAAGTATATTTGACGTCAAATGAATCAGGGAAGCGAGTGACATCTGTCAAAACAAATAGTATTTGACAACTGTCAAAAAACATGTAAATAAACAAACCATGTCATCAACAGTAATGAGTGGTTAAATCGAATGAACCAAAACTAAATAATTACATACCGATTAAATTAACTGATAAGGACTGCACATTGCACGTTATTAGATAATAAAACTATTTATATCAAATTTAAAAAAAAATTTGAAATAAAACAAAATATTATAACTCACCTGTCAAAATTTGACTGAAGGAATTAGGACCTTTTGAATATTAATTTTTATTAATACTGAATTCCCAATTAATTAGTTTCGCAAGGGAACAATCAATTCTGTACCGTTTTGATTAATTTAATAGTGATAATTAATTTGAATAAATTATTTTATATTAAAATTTAAATTTCCAGTCAATTGGGTGATACCAATCGATGATTCATTATTTACATTGAATTAATGTATTATTAAAACCAATTTTGGATAGATTGTTTACAATAACATTTTAACGTCAATTTTGATTGTTCTCAAGTGAAGAATTAATTGTTCACAATTAAAATATCGTGATAAATTATTTCATTATTGTTATTATTAATTATAATTACTTACCTTAAGTTACCAACAAAATTTATAATTGATAAATTTTGTTTATAAGGTAAACTTAGTAAAGTCACGATTTCTTTATTATAAATAAACAATATTCTTAATACCAATAAATTCTAATTAATTAAATCAAATTAATTTGCTTAATTCTGTCGTAAATCCTTCTGTAGACAATAAGATTTTCTTTCAGCTTCCGATTCCAGGTAACTGATCGCTCCAGTTCGTTTTACCCTCAATTATAAAGAAAATTTTCTACCAGGTTGATTTTTAGTTTATTTTTTCAAGTATCTGTTCCATAAGGTACTTCCCTGTGCAGCATCTTTAGCCTCATCAATATTTCACTTAATTAACGGGGGCTAATCACAATAACATCATTTAGACCAACAAGGGCGCAACTTAGCGAAGCAGATAAAGACCACTAACACCTTTAAATTCAGCATTGCGCCTTTTAATATAATTTATAGAGCGTCTAAGCATAGCAGATTATCTCCCTAAGTACACCCTGCTCGTAAACCATTTTATTGTTGCAACCTACTCAATATTGTCTCATCTTCAATATTGAGGAGAAGTGCAATGGTAGCTTGGTCAGAGCGCAAACTGGGCGAAGTAAAATAAACAATAAATTATTTTCCAAGTCCAGGTTTGTCACAATATATATATTCGATCTGTCACGGTCTCATCTTCGGCTAAGTTGTTTTTGATGGGTTTTTTGTTAATTGAAACAATTATTCACAGGTGGTTGTCTCGATAAAAATGTTTATTTACATTTTTATTCAATTTCCTTTTAATAAATAATTGGTTTTTTAATTTTATATCCCACAATAAGATTATTACAATTATTATTATATATTAAAAATTGGGCAATTTTATTGATTAAAAATCGAGTTTTAAATCTCACAAATATTAATTTGACAATTTAATTGATGAACTCTAAAATTGTTATTTAATTAAAAAAAATAATTATACCGTATTTATTTATATACCTATACATATACACATAATCTGTGGGCCACTGAAGGCTAGAAATGCAAAAGCTGGGTGGGTGGGCGGGGGTAGATGTGGGGGTGCAGGAGGTGATGTGCAGTAGTGGTGTGGGGGGGGGGTAAAGTGGTGGGGTCCGGGGGCGAGGGGGTTTCGGGGATTAATATATAGGTATTAACTGAAACAAAAATTTGCCGAGCATCGCTCGGTGGCCAGGTACTATAATATAAAATTACTAATTATTGTATAGAAAATGTTTATACAAGATATGTGGGTGATACTCACTTAATATGGTCTTATTTAATAGATTCTTGACCCAACTTTGAAGCAGAAACGTTTGAATCTTCAAAATTATAGTCACTAAAAAATAAAATTATATGAAGAATCAGGCCAGGGGCGAATTTAGGTTCGATGCCGCCCTAGGCCCTGTCAATGTGACCGCCCTTATTTCTAAGTAAAAGCGATTGTCAAAATTATATTGTTAATTAACAAATATTCAAACTCTCAAATATTATTTTAAATATAACTGTTTATTGGTTTACATAAATTTTTTCAAAAATACTTTCAAATATAAGTTACTAATTAAAAATAATTTTCCGTAAATTCATTTTTACTTTACCATCCTCCTTTTTTTGAAGTCGGTTAAAATGAGAATTTGGGCTTTTTTGCGTAGTAGACATTCCCTTAACTGATATGCCAATTTAGTTGTCTAACTAGCATGGGTTTCCATTATACGAGGTGTGAAGATTAAATGACCGGAATGATGCTGCTGCTGGCAAACAGCTAGCGTTAAAAAATTTTCACTTTTAATCCAATTTATTATTTTATTGATAATGCATTTAATTAATATTTATTAATAATTTCTCATCAAGAAAATATCTTAGTTGTAAGAGGAAACCATAAGTTATTGTGTAAGCAAACGGTGAATTACTATCCCTCTCTCACTCATCTATAAATTGATCTGTATCTAGCATTGATAGAACGTCGAGCATATTATAATATAAATTGAACTGGATTATTTATTTGTTTCAATTAAGTTGATTATTATTCATTTGGAATGTAATTTAAATTTAAATACAAATCAAGTCAATCAACAATTTTAGTGGAATTAATTATTATTTTGTCTATTTCATTTATTTTGCGATGCAGTATTAGAAATTTCATTTGATATTTGTTTTATAACATAAAACCACCCCCTCATACGTGCAGTAATATACCCACACTTTGAAGATAAATTCAATTTTAAATGAATTATTATGATCCAATTTTGGAAAGTTATCATTTATTGTAGTGTCAATTAAATTAACCAATCGTCCACCCCGTGTGTTCCGCATTTAATTTTAATTTCCACTATATATTAACAGGGATAGATTTTTGAATCTTGTACAAAATGGAATAAGAAATTTTATTAAAATATTTAAACGGGTTTTGTAATCTATACAGCTGGTGAGATTGTATGTTTGTTTGTTTGTTTGAACGCGCTAATCTCAGCAAATTTTAATCCGATTTGCAAATTTATTTTTGCATTAGAGAGCCAGTTTATTCATTAAGGTTTTAGGCTATATAACTTTATGCTGCGACCTTAGTGGTACCCCTTTTCGGTCTTTTCAAGCATCCTTCGAAGGCGGCCATCGCACGCTAGTTAATTATATATTTAAAAGTACCTGGAGCCACCGAGCGATGCACGGTAACCCCTGACCCCCCCTCCCGAAACCACACACCTCGCCCCCACCACAACCGCGCCTCCCACCCCCAGATCCCCCACCTCCTGCACCTCCCACATCCACCCCACCCCGCATTTCTAGCTTTCTCATGGTCTACATATTATGTGTATATTTGTTTACTCGTACACCAATTTGCCCACATTCGTTCATATTGATAAACATTATAAAAAAATAAATAGGAAAATAATAATAAAAAAATAATCGTATAGGATCTGAAATAAAAACATAAAATTAAATAAGATTTGTTTCCAAGTTATATAAAAAAAAGCCACTTGAATCACTTTATTTGTAAACATACCTGTTTTGTTATGATTTAGACACCTGTTAATTAAAAACAAACAAAAAATTCCTAATTTTAATATAATATATTAATATTTGCTATAAACTATTAGTGGGTTTTAAAATTAAAAAACCAATTAAAAATAAAACATAATTGAAAAAAATGTAAACAAACTTTTTTATTGAGATTTTCATCTGTCAATAATTACTTTAATTAAGAAAAGATCAATTAAGATGAAATTTGTCGAGGTCCAGACCTAGCCAGATCGCTTTCTCATCCTCAAAACTTGTTAATAGAATTTGTTTCATCAAAATCGGTAAAGCCGTTTTCAAAATAGAACAATGATACAAATATATATATAAATAAATATATAAACAAATATACAAACAATTTTTGCTCGTTTAAAAAGAGTAGATATATTCTGTGGCCATCTCATGACTACCATACACCTGCCTTCTTCTTCGGCAATTTTAGGAAGCTGACTTTTGAATTAATTGAGTTCTCTAAAGCTTTAAGGACAACTGTGCAAAAATTGGTCCAAATCGGGCAAAAGGGTACACCGTTTTAAGAACTCTCCCTACCCTAATTTTTGGTCGATTTCAACCAAAATATAATAAGATCTTAATCTGTATTATACATTAAAATCAAACTTTATTTCATTTTTTATTTTGTGAAACACCACTAATTCCAATCCTTTATAATCTTTTAAATATGTTTCACTATAAACCTACAACGCTTTCCCTAAATATTCTAATAACATTTCGTGCCAAAGTCCGAAACAAAAGAATAAATAAATATCGATTCACTAAAGATCAATCCTCTGAAGTTAGAGTAAAAAATGACCGCAGTCTGAGTGATATTTTGAATCTAATCTGGCCTCTAGACAAGTTTAACTAGCTAGAGTTCGACAAACTGATTTTTAGACTTGCTATCCACTTGAACTTCGACATTAAAAATATTATATTTTTTTTTTTTGGAAAAATCAATCAAGTGATGTCCGCCATTCGTTCTTTTAATTAAGTGCCCACTTGTCTGTTTGGCCTTACTGAAACGTGGCGCCATCTGGATTTTGAGTTATTTCTTGGGAACTGGAACATATTCGGCAAATTGTCTGTGCCCTTTCTAAATTATTTTACATCCCCTTATTTTTCAGAACGAAATTAACTTTTATTATTAAATTAATTTTAAATTAAATGTTATTTTTTTGATTTGGATATTATATTTATACATATAGGTATGTAGTACCTGGAGCCACCGAGCGATGCACTGTAACCCCTGACCCCCCCCCTCCCGAAACCATACACCTCGCCCCCACCAATGCAGCTACACCCCCGGATCCCCCACAACTGCACCCTACCTCCTGCACCTCCCACAATCACCCCACCCCGCACCCAGTTTTTGCATTTCAAGCTTTCTAATAAAAACATAAAATTAAATAAGATTTTTTTCCAAGTTATATAAAAAAGACACTTCAACCACTCTATTTGTAAACAAACCTGTTTTGTTATGATTTAGACACTTGTTAATTAAAAACAAATTTTTTTTTTTTTTTTTTATTTTTTTTTTTTTTTATAAATTTTATTAAACCAATTATTTTACATTAATTAATGTATACCTTGTATTTTAGCTTCGATTTCGGAGATTGCTTCTCCACCATCGAGTGTCCTTATTAATCTTTAGTCCTTGTTTTTAGTAAGAGGAAAAATCTAATTAGATAAAAAAACCTCTTTTCCGATAATTATTTAAATTCCATTATTCCCCAATCAAATCGATTGGTCCTCCCTCTCTCCTACCCCAAACAAACAAAAAATTCCTAATTTTAATATAATATATTAATATTTGCTATAACCTATTAGTGGGTTTTAAAATTAAAAAACCAATTAAAAATAAAAGATAATTTAAAAAAATGTAAACAAACTTTTTTATTGAGATTTTCATCTGTCAATAATTACTTTAATTAAGAAAAGATCAATTAAGATGAAATTTGTCGAGGTCCAGACCTAGCCAGATTGCTTTCTCATCCTCAAAACTTGTTAATAGAATTTGTTTCATCAAAATCAGTAAAGGCGTTTTAAAAATAGAACAATGATACAAATATATATACGATATATATAAATAAATATACAAACAATTTTTGCTCCTTTAATAAGAGTAGATAAATGAACAGAGATTTTTTAATCCAATGGTTGTAAAGTAAGTTAAGGGCACATTCGAGGCCATTTTCTAGGATCATAGCAAGTTTTTAAATTACCAAAAAGTTTCTTATAAAACTATTGGAAATATTACGATCAAAAACTGCTGAAGGGGAGTAAGCAAATAAATGCATTTGATTAATCTATACAAATACAGTAAACTCTCGTTTACCCGCGTTTCCTGCATGAGTCTCAATTGAAGGAGAAGTTTTTTTTATCTCGAAACAACAAAAACTGCTGACGGGTTATTTTGTACAAAAGTAAACTTTAAAAACTATTTATTATTTGATCTTAAATGAGGCAATTAAAACCGTGAGAACAGTTATATGTTCTCGTAAGGAGAAAAAAGACTCTTAAGAAAACAAAATCTTCTATGTCCTTATCAATATTTTTATTTTAAACTGGGAGACAGTTTCGGCCGACACTCTCAAGCCATCATCAGTCTAAAAAGTACAAACACATAAAACTTTACAATTGCAATACAATCAAGAAACAAAGATCAGTCCACTCACCCTCAGTTTTTCAATAGTACATTGGTAACATTAATTTTACATTTTCTCTGCAATTCAACAAAATTCCAACACCTGTTGTTATCTTTGTTTCTTGATTGTATTGCAATTGTAAAGTTTTATGTGTTTGTACTTTTTAGACTGATGATGGCTTGAGAGTGTCGGCCGAAACTGTCTCCCAGTTTAAAATAAAAATATTGATAAGGACATAGAAGATTTTGTTTTCTTAAGAGTCTTTTTTCTCCTTACGAGAACATATAACTGTTCTCACGGTTTTAATTGCCTCATTTAAGATCAAATAATAAATAATAAAAACATCATAGTACTGCTATCTAATTTAAAAACTATGTAACTCTGAGCACACATACATATTATGTTTAATTTGTAAAATAATAAATTTTTAAATCTGCTTCTACTGTGAATAAACATTTTTCAAAAGCATTCTTGTATTGATTTGTGTCCTCTTTTTGACTATTTTTGCGGGTTATCCGCGGAAGTGTTTGCCGCGCCTCCTAGGGATGCAAACATCGTGAAAAAAACATTGACTCATCGATATATCGCCTAGAAAAAATGATGTATCGTATCATTGATGGTTTTGATATAAAATAAAATACGATTTAAGTTGTTAATTTTTTATTAGAAGGTTATTCAATAATAATCATGTGACTCTCATAATAGACTTTTTTCAAAACCAGAGTAATTTATTTAGTAACTGTATTTAAAAAAAAAAATTTTTAAGAAAAAAATAAAACCGACTTCAAAAAAATTAAATGCAACAAATAAAATACACTAAAAGGTATAAAAATAATTATTAACTTATTTAGTTACAACTAAACTACGAAATATTAACATGAAATTACTTTTTGAAGTCGCTGCCAAACAAACTATACCTATAAGCGAGCGTACCTACTAAACGTATTAAGTAAGATCCGTCGAGTGCGATTCATAAAAGGTATGCATGTTTGGCACCGACTTATAAAAGTAATTTCATGTTAATATTTCGTCGTTTAGTTGTAACTAACATAAGATAATATTATTTTATACCTTTTAGTGTATTTTATTTGTTGCATTTTTTTTTTTTTTTTTTTTTTTAAGGGAGAAGGTTTTTTCCCCTTCCTGGCTTTTGGTCAGAACCATTTAGCCAATCAACATTCTTTGTATTATTTTATAATTTTAAATATTTACACTAGCCCTTAATACAAATCTCTGAAGAGCCATCACAACTTTTTCACTACACTCACACAAGGACAAAAAGATAATCACTATTTATTGGGAATTTTACACTTTCGTTGATTTCACAGTACAGCAATTGTGTCCACTTTTGTTTAGCTCACATTCAAGCAGCACATGATTGAGCCCTCACTGGTAAGTTCACACCTACACAATGGGGACTCCACCACTCCAATTCGATGCAGATGTAACTTCAGTGATGAGTGTCCAGTCCTCATTCTTGAAATTGAATACACTAACAGGTATAAAATAATTATTAACTTATTTAGTTACAACTAACCGACGAAATATAACATGAAATTACTTTTTGAAGTCGGTGTCAAACATATACCTTTTATGAATCGCACTCGACGGATCTTACTTAGTACGTTTAGTAGGTACGCTCGCTTATAGGTATAGTTTGTTTGGCACCGACTTCAAAAAGTAATTTCATGTTAATATTTCGTCGTTTAGTTGTAACTAAATAAGATAATAATTATTTTATACCTTTTAGTGTATTTTTATTTGTTGCTTTTAATTTTTTGAAGTCGGTTTTTATTTTTTTCTTAAATTTTTTATTATTTTCTCTTTTTAGTGATGTTATTAATATTGATAATATCATCAGAAATTGACCAAATTAATATGGCACCATCTAGATACCTCTTCAATAAAAAAGAATCATCGAAATCGGTTCATAAACAAAGAAGTTAGGCCCTAACAAACCTAACAAAAATGGTCTAATACCTATGAAAAAAATGGGAACCCAATGCAAATTTTTTTTCAAAATCAGTTCACAATTGGCGGAGATATGAGGTAATATAGACAAAAAAATTGAGTCGAATAGAGAACCTCCTCCTTTTTTGAAGTAGGTTAAAAACTGACTATTCATTTCAGATATAATTGATGTTATTCATGTGTAATAGGTGAGACTGATTATGTCTTATTTTGGGCATCAAAATAAAATTTATAAGAATTCAAGTAGAATAGGTAAGTACTTAGGAATAATCGAATATTTTTCTAATAAATTATTAATAAAATTTAGGGAACGCGGTGTTGGTTTATAGTGAAACATTATTAAAATTAAATTATTTAATTAATTTAATCTTATTTAATAATGATCAAGAGTTTTTTGCTGTTGTGTGTTAGAGAGAGCGTATTTCTATTATTTATTTACTTTACTGATTATAAATTAAGCTTGGAAGAGACAAGTCATTGGAAACCATATAATAAAAGATAATTTGAATTAAGCAATGATTGAATTTCAAAGGCACGATAATGGGATGTTTTTAGTTAGCAGAGAGAGAGAGAGGATGCTGTGCGTCTGTCTGTCTGTCTCCGTGAGAATTGTGGGAGAGAGATTCCAATCTGGCAAACATTCAAATGAGTGGCGGCATCCACATACATCCATGTTCCCTGGATCAGATTGATTGATCTCCGTTATGCAAATCCACTGTCGTCGCCCTGATGAATGTTTGCCTCCCAGAGCGAAACGTCGCGAATTGAAAGCGATCCATCCCCCGTTTGTGGGGGGCGTAAGTGCAACGGCTGTCATTAGCTCCTGCTATTCCTGTCCAGCAGCCAGCCCTCCTCTCTCTATTCTAATAGAGTTTATTTGCATAAGATTATATGTTTACTTTTAGTAGACTTTTTATTTGCATTTAAAATGCATTTAGCTGGAATTGCAGGATGCCGTGCATCCCATTAAAGTAAGACACTTGAAGCCATTATCCTCTTTATTTAGGATAGAAGATATACCTACTATAAGCTCAGTCGTATTCCTTGTCTAGCTATATACTCATCTCATTTCAATTTATTTTTTAAAATTAAATAATCTTCTAGTACTTACTGTTTTTCTTAGAAACCAGTGGCTTGAATAAAATTTTATTCAGTGGGGGGAGGGTTCATTCATTTTGTCCGTGAATTCCTCAATTCACTATTAGCTATTAATTTAAAGAAGGGTTATTTAAGTAATTCGATAAAAATCTTTAAAGTTGTTATACTATAGCTAATTTCCAATAAATTTGACCCTAAATGATCAAAAATCATTAGTTTTGGAGTTATCAGAGTTTTAATTATTTGAATCATAAATTATTTTAATTCGAGAGGGAGGGGGTATTATAAATAAATTGTTTTATAATACAAATGGCGTACTGGGGAGGAGGGAAAAATACTGGAGTCCAGGAGTCGTAGTTCTCTGGTCAACAAGATGCCCGCCGAAGGCAGGCTTCGCAGCTTGTTAATAGATATTTCTTTAAGATTAGATAATATTTTATCATTAATATCATATTTCTTAAGAATATTATTTAAAATTGATTGAAAATTAACTGTAAATCGATATTTATGTAATATTATCTGGCTCTAATTTGACCCCGTTAATATTAGCGAAAATTAATGGCTAATAATAAAGATACACGCGACATTTTAAAGTTTATAAAACGGATGTTTTTTGAGTATTTTTTACACCAAGTGTATTGGACATTTTTTTAGTTAATTCGTCTTGAATGTAAATGACATTTTCAAAAAAATTTCATTACTTAGTAGTTTTTGATCTTCTATTACGGAGTCTATTTAAGTTGGGGGCATGAATTTTTTTTTAAAATAATCTCTTATATTCACCAGCTCTTAGAAAATTGTCTTTTTAACACTCAGATTGCAGAACTTTTTTCAATTATTCGTAGAAAGTGGGGAAATTTCAAAATAAATAAAACCGATAACCCCAAAACTAATGATTTTTGACCCCGGGCTAATAGGACCAAATTTATTGGAAATTAGCTAAAGTATAATACCTTTCAAGATTTCTATCGAATTACCAATAACCCTGTATATTATCTATACCAGAGGTCGGGGAACTTTTTTATCTATTACCCCAAAATATTTTGAGTAGGTCGCTGTTACGCCTACATTCTACATTACATTTCATTGTTTCATTGTTGCACTGAAAGTTCCTGTCATCTGATTGGCCATCCCAGCCCCTCCATTTACCATCTACCTTTGGTTAGTGGTGAAAAGCATTTACTTTGCGACATACAACCGGCCCTAAGTGACAAGTGATAAGGCATGCATTATTAGCGTTTATCAAAACAAGGCTTAGAATTGATAAGAAATTGATGAAAGTCTGATCTATTAAATATTTATAATTTTTCAAAAGCGGTTTCTATATCAATATTTATTTTCCATAGTTTTCTAAGAAAAAAATTGTTTATAACTTTACAAAATATACTAAAATTTGAAAATAGTGATCTTACTCTTAAAATTATGGACTTTACTGGAAGGGGGGGGCTGTTTATTCTTTCCAACCCTGTATTTACGCCAGTGCAGAAACTATACATCTTCCCAGAAATATTTTCTCGAAAACAATCTAATCATATATTATTACCAAGATTCTGAATCTAATTGCTGAGTAATTTTCAAGGGGATGGTTAACACGAATTAATAACATCTTTCTTAGGGGGTGGTTATTAATGAATGAACGAACAGAGATCAAGGATATTTCGGGAGAATTCGTTACCTGCATTTTGTAGGGGATTATTTTGGATTTGAAAAATTCTTTAGCGACGGCTCGACACCTTTGCTCAATCATCCAGGCAGGGTGTCTTTCTGTCTGTCTGTCCTTAAAGTTTCAAAGGACAACCGGGGTCCCTACTTTCTGGACAAAGCGCGGAACCAACTAACCTGAAAATGTCTTTTGTGCTTATAGTTTGACAAAACTTGCCCTTTCTAAAGGTGGGGCGCAGAGGATTAGACTGACACAATTTTACACTAATACCTCAAGGAATCGGATCCTTTCTATTTGATAATGGTGAAGTGTCACGTGAAACGAGATTCCATGCCCTGGCAAAGAAGAAAAAAAATAATAATAACAAACTCTAGAGGCGTTTTCCATGACTCCGTCCCATCTGTCGATGAAGGTTCTAAATGTATAGTTCTCTGTATCTAACATCTGATTCAACGTCAGTTTTATATTCGAAAATTACACGTACTAAATAAACATCAGCAATATATTGAAAATCTAAACCCAACTATCACCTCGATATTGACCATTGTGTTTGCAGTTGGAGAATATTTTATATTTAACAATAGATGTTCTCTGTTGAATACCTTCATATTTAGTGTATACTAATAAGCTAATATTACATTGGTCGACAAAAATTTATAACCGTAAATCTAACAATGGATTCCAGTAGAGTTCTATACGCTGATTATCATGCAATTTTCCGATTTTTTACAACAGCTCAGAGTTTTGAGATATAATTGGTCAAAAAGACGAAAAAGGCCATTTGAAGTTATTTTCGAGTCCCATTAGAAATTAAACAGCAATATTTGAAATCAAAATGTTTTGTTGACGTAATAGAAAACAGATTAAAAAAGACTATTACCAAAATAATAATTAATAACATTAATGGATTAAATCATAATTAATTCTAATTAATTAATTGTTTATAATCATTAATTTGTTTTGTTTACAATATTTTATTGATTTTTTATTTGTATTGTTGTAAAAGTAAATAAAGCTAAATATCTAAACGTTTATGTTTTATACGAGGGGTGAACTGCGATTGGAATTATGTGTACACTTCTTTGGAATTATGTGGAATTATTTTGGAATTCATTAAATAATGCCCCTTCATCTATTAGTCATCTACTTGGAAATTAAAGTGGAAGTGGAAGTAAGTGTACACGATATTAGGTCGTGGTTCACCCCTCGGTTTTATATATACTGGATCGGACAGCTGATGATATTTTTTAGAATGAAAATATGATTTTTGAAATAACAAATTCCTTTTTGATTTTCAAATGACCACTTGTTTCGTAACTCAATCGGAACTCGAGTTATAACTAAAAAACTAAGACTATGATTTTATCGATGTTTATTATCCTTTATAACTCGAGTTATATGTGGGAATTTGTAAATCAAAGAGCAAGATGTTTTCTATTATACCAACAAAATATTGTGACTTCAAATATTGCTGTTTCATATCTAATGGCACTCAAAAATAGATCAAAATGGTTTTTCCTCGTTTTCGATAATATTTCCAAAACAAGAGCTAATCGGTAAATTTGATGGTGATTTTTGAATTCAGCAGGTAAATGAAATATTTGTTTGAAGAAGCTTCCAAAATAGGCAGGAAAATGTGGTTGACCAAATTGAAATCAATTAATGAGGAAATTAAATATTTGGTTGAAGAATTCAGCAGGTGGAAATACATAAGAATCAGCTATTTTTGAGCCCGAAACATTTTCATTGTTGAGCAGTGAATCTAACATTGGAGATATTTTATTTTAGTTAAAATCGAGCGGTGAACCGCAATTGGAATTAGGTGTACACCGTCTTTGGAATTATGTGCAATTATTTTGGAATTCATTAGATAATACCCCATCATCTATTGTCTTATACTTTTTTTTTTTTTTTTTTTAGAAATAAATTGAAAGTGGAAGTAGGTATACACGATATTAGGCCGCGGTTCAGTCCTCGGTTAAAATGCACTCAAAAATTTTCAAGATCAATTGGGTAATATGAACAGATTTGATAAATATTGTACAGTTTTTTTCATTTGAAAGCTAGAAAGCCCTAAATTTAATCAGTTTTTTTATTTATGATAATGATGAGATAAGGAGTTACACCAAAAAGGTAAAAAGAGTTGGCGAAAGCGCTTGTTCGACTTTTATCCAATTTGAAAGCGAAGGGGTGCTGAGTGTTAGAAAACCGAGTGTTTCTCGTAAAGAGGGCTTTAGGGGGATAATTGATTTCAGCTCGACTGAACGGACACCGTGATAGTATCTGTAGTACATGGAAAGGGCAGAAACGGTTCTTCGGTGAGCCTGGGAGTCGAGTGAGTTGGTTAGAGCCGGGTCTCCTATTAGTTTAATTACTCGCTTCTGAATTGCATCCAGTGTAGCAAGAGAATGCTTGGATGCGCCCCTCCACAGATGAGAGCTATATTCGAGACAGGGACGAAGTTATTTGTAATAGATTTATAAAAATGCACCAAAGCGATTTTTCTTGAAAGGCCTCCAACTTTCTAATCGCCCAAAGTGTGATTGGCCCAAGCTGGTAATCAAAAATATAACACCGATCGAAATCAACGGGTGTGTGGGCACCATACGACTTTCACATTAGTTTCTCATTCAAATTACTTAACATTGTGTTTCCCTCAAGTCATTTTGAGAAATCTGGAAAAATGACGAAATTGCAAAATTCGAAAAATCTTAAAGTAAGGACGTACTTCACGGTTCTTCAATTTTAGTCAAAATCTTGGAATAATTCTTCTAGCCTTTAGATAGCTTAAGTTTCAATTCGCAAAGATGTGCGACTTGCCACATACCTACGAGATATGTACTATTAAAATATTTATTTTGCGACACTCCTAATTTACACCCCTTCCTTTATTTCAATCGGATTAAAATTTATACACAACTAATAACAAATGACACTTGATAAGTACACCAATTAAAAAACAAATTGTTTGAGCATTTTTTGAGAAAATCACAAAAAACAAATAAATCTTTCATTTAATTGTCCACTTCCAGTGTTCCGATTTCAACTAAAACCTTGTTGTACTTCTTCTACCCTTTATCGATTTTAAGTTTCGAATTTCGTAGCTCTGAGACTTTTGGTTGCCAAACGCAGAGGGTACATACGTACGTTCACACTGACCAATGTATTTTTGGACACTTTTTGGCCTCTGGGGACCACAATATAAAGTTCTATGCCCTAAATCCAGTTTCCAAATATTAAGGGCATCAATTCCTTCCAGCTAAAAGTCACAAAATGAAATTAACTTTTTGCAATCTCTGAGATACAAGCTCTTAAAGTGGCAGGACTCCGAAAGGAGATCTCAATACTTCACATTATATTCTATATCATTACATGAAGTAAAAAAATATATTTAAAATCCACATTTTAAATATTTATAAACACGAATAAGTAAATTATTTTTTTTCTCCCCTTCAAACTAAACTCTCTGAATGATTTCCATTTTAGCCAGTCTACCATGAGTCTAACAATTATTTAAAGACAAATAAACAATAAAATATTACAGACTTAACTAATCCTATATAAAATATCACTGATGCAAATAAACTAAAATAACAAATTAAATTAAAAAATTTTGAGTCTATAATTTACTCCCATCGCCTGTAATATTCGATGACATTTAAAATATTTTATTTTAAATTTACTATCGTTTTTTTAAATTACTTATTTCTGAATAAAGTACAAATGACTTTTTTATTTTTCTCTGTAACCTGGTTAAAAAAGCTTTCCCACCCAAACAATTTACCCTTGGTGGGCTGTGATGACCATTGAGATATTCGTGAGTCCTAGGAAGGGACCATGGGCCATGGGCGTTGATGGGCAAAAACCACAGGCCATTTTATTCTCTTTATAAAGCGTTCGAAATAAAGTACAAGAGACAAAGCACATCCGCCTCTCTTGCTTTTTATCATTTCAGGTGCCTATATTATATTATAAGTCATAAGTTTAAAGTTTTTATTATCATTTTTTAATTATGAAAGGAACTTTTCCTATTAGAAAGCACATTTTTTTAATATATAGTAGCGTCAAAACAAAATTAATATCGACAATTAAAGGACACCAAGGTCGTAGTCTAAATTTCAGTCATACGAAAAAAAGAATGCGGAAATTAAAAAAGTTTATAAAATCCATTTTATATAGTAAAATAAAGAAGAGCTAAAATAAACGTGTAGATTTATTATATTTATTTACTTTTTCAACAATACAAATAAATAATAATCAATAAAATATTGTAAACAAAACAAATTAATGATTATAAACATTTAATTAATTAGATTTAGTCAATCTTAATTGATTATTGTTATTAGTCTTTTTATTTAATCTCTATATGGTATATAATACAGAGGGGTGAACCGCAACCTAATACCGTGTACATCGACTTCCACTTCCACTTAAATTTCTAAGTAGAAGACAATAAATAGATGAAGGGGCATTATTTAATGAATTCCAAAATAATTCCACATAATTCCAAAGACGGGTACACGTAATTCCATTCGCGATTCACCCTCGTATAAAACATAAACGTGTAATAATAAAATTATTGGATAAAAATACTTGGTAGGTTTCACATTAAGATATAAAAAAATAAAACGAATTTATTTTTAGAGAATCTTTAGAAATTTTACCATTGACTTGTATTCCATTTCGACTTATTCAGATCAGTTACTTCCTGTATCTCCTGAAGATGGGTTAGTCACCCGAAATATATATATCGAGATTAAAGATTCTCTAAAAATAAATTCGTTTTTATTTTTTTATATCTTAATGTGAAACCTACCAAGTATTTTTATCCAATAATTTTAAAAAATGTTTCACCAAGTACCAACACCAAATTCCTTAAAAACTAGTGTAATAATAAGATTTAGCTTTATTTACTTTTACAAAAATACAAATAAATAATCAATAAAATATTGTAAACAAAACAAATTAATGATTATAAACAATTAATTAATTAGATTTAATTATGATTCAATCCATTATTGATTATTGTTAGTATTCTTTTTAATCTCTATATGGTATATACAACCGAGGGGTGAACCACGACCTAATATCGTGTACACTTACTTCCACTTCCACTTTAATTTCCAAGTAGATGACAATAGATGAAGGGGCATTATTTAATGAATTCCAAAATAATTCCACATAATTCCAAAGACGTGTACACATAATTCCAATCGCAGTTCACCCCTCGTATAAAACATAAACGTTTAGATATTTAGCTTTATTTACTTTTACAACAATACAAATAAATAGTCAATAAAATATTGTAAACAAAACAAATTAATGATTATAAACAATTAATTAATTAGAATTAATTATGATTTAATCCATTATTGTTATTGATTATTATTAGTAATAGTCTTTTTTTAATCTCTCCATATAAAACAGTTGCATAACAGGGTGTAACAGACACTGAAGAGATCAAACTGCTGGAGTTAAAGTGCTGAAAATTTGACAGCCCATTCCTATAATTACAGGGATATCCGATAAGAAAGGATTTTTTTAATTCGAACCCAAAAGGAGGGAAAGGACCCTAAAATCTTCTTTTATATATATAAACAGTTCCATGACAAAATGCACAGACCAAACCGCTGGTTCTAAAGAGCTGAATTTTTGATAGTGCATTCCTATAATGTCACGGATAACCGCTAAGAAGGGGTTTTTTGAAATTGGAACCCTAAAGGAGGAAAGGGCCCCAAAATGTGTTTTAGGAGTTTGTCAAGATCTCTTAAACCAGAAAAGGTATCAATATGATTTTAGTTTAGATAGTGAAGTATTAAAATACCAAAAAACATAACATAAATAAAAGTTCACTTTTTATGAATTCCACCTCTTACTTGACCACTTAGGCCCGGTTGTATGTCGCAAAGTAAATGTTTTTTACCACTAACCAAGGGTAGCTGGTAAATGGAGGGGCTGGGATGGCCAATCAGATGACAGGAACTTTCGGTGCCTGTCATCTGATTGGCCATCCTAGCCCTCCATTTACCAGCTACCCTTGGTTAGTGGTAAAAAGCATTTACTTTGCATTATACAACCGGATATTAGTTGTACATGTTTCAAATTTCAAGTCACTCGCTTAAACCGTTTAACCTGGAGATCGGTGAACATAGAGAAATAGAATCCCAAAACTATTATATTGATAAAATTAAGCAAATTATATTTCAACAGTCAAAATAATTAAGGATAAATAGATCATCAGTGCTAAAGAGCTCGATTATTAGTTTTTTCAACTAAAACAATTTTGGCACTCGAACGAACTTTCTAAGACCTCTTATTTTATATTTTCTTAGCTTTCATGTGGATATCGGGATCCAGACAGAAATACAGTCTGACATATAAAAAAATAAATGAATTTGATTTCCCCCATGTTTAAGCTATTTACAAACAAGCGATAAATAAGAATGTAAAGTATAAATTTGCTCCATTTGCTCAGAGGGGTGAACCGCAACCTAATATTGTGTACACCTACTTCCACTTGCACTTTCATTTCCAAGTAGAAGAAAATAGATGAAGGGGCATTATCTAATGAATTCAAAAATAATTCCACATAATTCCAAAGACGTGTACACCTAATTCTAACCGCGGTTCACTCCTCGATTTGCACTATTTGACCCTTATAGGGAAATATAGGCATTTTGGGGGTAAATTTTTGAAATTTTTAGTTTTCTTTCTCCAGGGTTTTTTAAGGTTTATCATTCAATTTTGGTACTTGGGTCTATTTTTGGAATATCTGATTTTTTCCATTTTAACCGACTTCATTTTCAAAGTTTTACCCCTGAACCGATTTTTGATTTTGGAGTCTTAAACACAAAAGACTTCGTAACTTCTGTTTAGGGATAGGATTGGTGGGGTGGGAAGTGATTGAAGGAAGGGAGAAATCAACAACTCTGCTACACTTGGCAAATACAAAATCTTTTCATTTATTAGATATCGGAAAAATGGGAGATTTTTGATTTTGGAGTCTTAAACACAAAAGAATTCGTATCTTCTATGTTTAGGGATAGGGTTGGTGGGGTGGGAAGTGATTGAAGGTGGAGGAAGGGAGAAATCAACAACTCTGCTACACTCGGCAAAAACAAAATCTTTTCAATTATTAGATATCGGAAAAATGGGAGATTTTTGATTTTGGAGTCTTAAACACAAAAGACTTCGTATCTTCTATGTTTAGGGATAGGGTTGGTGGGGTGGGAAGTGATTGAAGGTGGAGGAGAGTGGAAATCAACAACTCTGCTACACTAGCCAAAACAAAATCTTTTCAATTATTAGATAAATGGGAGTTTTTTGATTTTGGAGTTTTAAACACTAAATGACTTCGTATTTTCTATGTTTAAGGATAGGATTGGGTGGGGAGTGATCAGAGATGGAGGAGGGGAGAGGGGCCGGGGGTTCAGAGGGCGAAGTCCCTTATCCAGCAAGAGACCTGCCGAAGCCGGGCTTCGCAGCTAGTATTTCACTAAAATGAAAAACCTATTAGGTAGGTATTAGTGTTTATTTGACTTGTTTGACATGTTGTTCCCTCCGTCTGAAAGTTAATTATCTATCCGAGTGAAATTGGGATTAAATTAGTTTGACTCCGTAGAGGATTCTTTAACAGCTTTGTTTGAAATTACCTTTGATTCCCGTCAGGTCCCTTAAGAAAGTATCTGTTGCTACAATTGAGCGCGCATTAGTCCGGATGAGACATTCACTCGTTGTAAATGGACCTTTCTGGTGTGTAATTGTTGTTATACGAGTTTGATGTTAGAATCACTTTTGATTAGTCTCGCCATCACTCAGAATGGCAAACTTTGCCAATTTCGCTGGTGATTTCGAAATCCTAGGATTGTCGCATTCAAATAGATAAACTTGTTCAACTTGGATGGAACAGAAATGGAAATACTTTCAACCTTTTGCCTTATAATAAATAAATACCAATATTTGATTTTAAAAAACTAAAGTTATATTTTTCAATTTAAAAATTCACAATCATCTACCCTCTATCAATATAATAGTTTTGGGATTCTATATCTCTATGTTCACCGACCTCAAGGTTAAACGGCTTAACCGATTGACTTGAAATTTGAAAGATAGTCTCCTGAGTGGTCAAGTAAGCGGTCTAATTCATAAAAAGTGCATTTTTAGCCTGAGGAGTAACTTTATCATTTTTTTTCCAAGTTCTAATAAGAAAACTCTAATTGAGTTTTTTTTACAAATTGAAATTTAATTTTTTAAAACCAACAAACATGTTAATATAATACAATTTATAAAACTCCAATTTCTAATTAGATCAAATAAAATTCATATAAATTATATGAAATTGTGGGATATCCGAGGGATATCTTTTGCTTACTTTAAAAATATTACTTCTAAATAATATTGCATGCATTGATATGTGCCCTGTGGGCACGGGCTAAAGCTTATATAGTAGTATACTATATATTGCTGATTATTCAAGATCAAATAATTAATTAACATTCTAGAATAGTGGTGACGAACCTATGACCCGCGGGTAACCCACGAAGGCTTTTTAAATTAAATAATCCACACCCCTTGATTTTTATAAACATTTGACATTCAACAACATCTTGTATCGTATATAATAACCAGTACCTGGAGGCACCGAGCGATGCTCGGTAACTTCTTCCTTCAGTTAAAATCTTTATTTTAATATTATTTTTAATTTAAAATTCTGATAAAAAGGTCGATTTTTATTTGAGAGCCGTTTTCAAATTTAAAAAATACAAATATATCTATATAGTATTCGACCACTGTACCCCCCCCCCACCTCCACCCTGCTCGACCCCACCCCCAAAACCTCGCCTTACCCCTGGATCCCCCACCACTGCCCCCACCTTCTAACCCCCACAATAACCACATCCACCCCCGATCCGCAACAAGATCGCTTTCTCATTCTCAAAACTTGTTAATAGAGTTTGTTTCATCAAAATCGTTAGAGCCGTTTTTAAAATAAAAAAAAAATACAAATATATATATATTAGAAGTTTTTCGGGTTTCTCCGTGTGGGTTTGAGAGTTTTACTCGACGTTTCGGCTCTCCTTTTGGAGCCATTTTCAAGAGAGGGGTGGGTGGTCTACGTGGTCTTAACCTTGTAGTCCAAGGTTCGTTTTGGAGGGTGTCTTCCGAGTGAATTTCTTCAGTCGGAAGGTTGGAGTAGATTTGGATATTTAGGAAGTTTTGGGTGTTTTGTAGTTGAATGTGTATTACTTACATTATGGTGGCTGACGTCTCGGCTGTTGCTGTCTTGAAAATGTTGGGCACTACACTCGATACGTTCACTGTCACTGTTTGTAGTGCCCAACATTCTCAAGATAGCAACAGCCGAGACGTCAGCCACCATAATGTAAGTAATATACATTCAACACAAACACCCAAAACTTCCTAAATATCCAAATCTACCCAACCTTCCGACTGAAGAAATTCACTCGGAAGACACCCTCCAAAACGAAACTTGGACTACAAGGTTAAGACCACGTAGACCACCCACCTCCTCTCTTGAAAATGGCTCCAAAAGCAGAGCCGAAACGTCGCGTAAAACTCTCAAACCCACGCGGAGAAACCCGAAAAACCTCTAATGACATAGAACCTATCCGCGGAAGCCTCACTAAACATATATATATATATATATATATACCTGGAAGACCGAGCTTCGTTCGGGTTAAGTTTATGCTTGACAACAACACACCACAATCACAATATTTCTTCAAGGCCTTTGAGAAAAAAGGATTAACCCAACCCATTGTCTGCCTGGGTACAAAAGGAAAAGAGTAACTTTTTTAAACCCTAAGAATGGGATTTGTCTACCTGAGAATAATTAATTTGATTACGATAAAACCCATTAAAAACAATTTTGTCGAAGATGAGACCGTGATAGATCGAATTGTCACCCCCAAAACCCCTAACCCGTGAATTTCATCAAAATCGGTAAAGCCGTTTTCAAAATAGAACTAAGATACAAATATATATATAAATAAATATACAATTTTTGCTCGTTTAATAAAAGTAGATAAGTTTAATTTTTCTTTATATAATTCATATTTTTATATTTTTTTAGAAACAAATTATAATGTATAATATTATTTAAATTGAAAAGAGGGAGAAGCGTAATGTCAAGAACAAATTGAAATTTTCCAAGTGGAAAATGATTGGTCTTTTCAAAAATAGTGGAGCTTCCAGACCAAGTGTTCTTTGGACCCCCAGGCCATGAGAGAGCTCCCTTTCTGTTTAGTGTCCGCTTTCGACATTTGTTCAAGCTCTTTCATTGAATCTCTGATGCTAAAGGGAATCCAACCGTATGTCGGCCTTATTAAATTCGCCAATATCTAACAAAAATCCTCCAAGCATAAAGACGGGGGATTCTACTTAAAGAACTAATATCATGGGGGAAAAACATCCTCTTAATAATTAAATTAGATACAGTGTATCGGTTGAAAATATATATATACCTTTCTTCGTAGCCTTTACATTTCCTGTTTTTCACGATAAAATGAAGCTTGTGAGGGTGTATTCCTTTCAGGAAAACGCTCGGCTTCCATTTCAATGGCAGCCCCATAACACTTCTTCCACATTCACCATAAATTAAGACCATTTCAATTCTCTCTTCAACAAAAAATGCTCCATATTTATTATGAAAATACAATATAACTATCTACTGGATTGACAAAAGAAATAAACTTTTTTAAACTCAAAAAGTTTAACTTGTTCAATTAAGTAGAAAATAATCTCTTAAATCTGAGTATAATGAAGTTTTAAAATCATTATAAACACTTATTTTCATTGTTGTGACTTTTCGATTTAATAATTATTTATTTAATAATTAATTATATAATCATTATTATTTGATAATTTAGTTGAATAATTGTTAAAAATAATTATTAGGATTTTTTTGAGATCTAATAATTGATTTAATATTTTGTTTATTTGATGTCGGATAAAAAATAGTTCATATCAAAGTCGTTCAATTTTCTTTTTGTAGATTATGAATATCTAAGGAAATATATAGGTTTCCATTTAAAAACAGAACCTGACCTTGAAATACCCTTGAAAGCTTGTTCTAGGTGGACAAACTAATAGCGTAGTTTAGTTTCCACCTCGATATAAATAAACAAATAAATAAAGCATTGTTTTTTGAGTTATAAGGCTGTCTCAAGATAAAAATCTCACCCGGTATATATGTACCAGCTCGCGAAGCCTGCCTTCGGCGGGTATCTATCTGGCCAGGGAGCTACAGGACTCGGCAGTGGGTTTTCATAAATAAAGAGAAATCAATGAAGTTATCCTCTGCTTGAAGCAAATAAATATAGACATATTATACAAACACCAAATATTAAAATGGAAAAAAAATTGTATATTCGTTTATATCAGAGATTTCCAGACTGTGCGCCGCGGCCCCATTACAGGTGCGCCGCGAAGCTTCATAATTGATTGAAGCAAGACATTTGGCCTAACTAGACAACAAAGTGAGAAGTCACTTCTGATATGTAGATAATAATAAAATCTTGTAAAAATTATCGATTACAATAGATGATCACGTGTTTTTTTCAAAAAACTTATACCAATTGATAAAAAATACTTTTAATCAGAAATTTATTATGCTTTTCTTAAAAGAGAACTTTCTGTGTTTTGGCTTAATGACCTAATGTTCTCTGTAACAAGGTTATATTTTAATAAAAAAAAAAAAACTTTCTGTGTTGAATTTGAAACGATTCAGAAAGCTCCTCCCTTAGGCAGCACAAATTTAGCAAGGGGAGATCAAAAGGACTGTAAACTAGTGTCCTCTACTGGCAGACAAGCCAAGATATAATGAGGACAGGGTGTTATTTGCTTTATATAGTTATAAAGACTTACGAGGGGTGAACCGCGATTGGAATTAGGTGTACAGTGTACAAGTCTTTGGAATTATGTGAAATTATTTTGTCATTAATAATTATTCATCTATTGTCTTCTACTTGGAAATCAAAGTGGAAGTGGAAGTAGGTGTACACTATATTAGGTCGCGGCTCACCCCTCAAGGATTTATTTCTGTTCGCTCTGTAATTTGCTTATTTGTTATTTAATCAACCACTTCTTTTATTTTGATTCAACCACATGATTATTCAACCACCTGTAAATAATTAGTATAATTAAAAAAACCTAAGAAAATTTTTCCAAAAGTGAGACCTGGTTTTAAGTCGATTATTCCATAGCATTAGCACTGGTTACACACAATAATAATCGAAACGTTAAAAATACAATATAGAATGGTTATTCCTCAAGTAAGAATTAGATGAGAATTCGATAACTATTTTTGATTTTAAGACATTTCCTTCATGTCTTCAGTCAAGGGATGAATTACAACCGAATATCGTGTACACCTATTTCCACTTCCACTTTCATTTCCAAGTAGAAGACAATAGATGAAGGGGTATTTTCTAATGAATTCCAAAATAATTCCACATAATTCCAAAGACGTGTACACCTAATTCCAATCTCGGTTCACCCCTTGTCTTCAGCAAATGTAACGGATAAAGTAACAACGCAGTTGCTATGGTTACTTGTAAAAATTTCCTCTCATATTTAACTGAGAGAAGCCTATCCATTCTTAATATTAAGCAAAGTCAAATGACCTATATTAAACAGACTAAATAAAGAAATATAATCTTTTTTCACGTTCTCAAGGTTCTTAAATAGAATTTAAATTTGATCAAAATTGGTTAAGCCATTTTAAAGATATTTAGATAAAAACTAAAAAAAGTAGAGTAATAATAAAGGAGTAATGTTTGTCGACCGGTATGTACTTACCAAAAATTAATCATCATTCATTTTGTTTTTAATTTCATCGAAATCGTTAGAGCCGTTTTCGAGAAACCGATTGTATACTAGTACCTATATACAGGGTTATTGGTAATTCGATATAAATTTTGAAAGGCGTTATACTATAGCTAATTTCCAATAAATTTGACCCTATGAACACGGAGTCAAAAATCATTAGTTTTAGAGTTATCAGATTTTTTTTTTTTTCAAATTTCTTGACTTTCTCCAAATTATTGCTAATAGTAAAAAAAGTACTGCATTCTAAGTGCTAAACAGACACTTTTCTAATAGCTGGTGAAGAAGAGATTAGTTTAATAAAAATTCATGCCCCCAACTTACATAGACTCTGAAATAAAAGGTCAAAATTACCAAGTAATGAAAATTAATTTTGATAATGTCATTTACATTCAAAGAGGATTACTAAAAAAAGTCCAATACACTTGATATAAAAAATATGGAAAAGACATCCTCGTTTTATAAACTTTAGTTTAAAATGTACAATGTTTATTTTTGATATCGTATCACCAGATCCATTAATCAGGTATTTTCGTTAATATTAAGGGGGTCAAATTACAGCCAGATAATATTACATAATATCGATTTAAAGTTAATTTTCAATTAATTTTAAATAATATTTTAAAGAAATATTATATTAATTATAAAATATTCTCTTAAAGAAATATTTATTAACCAGCTGAGAAATCAGTCTTTTGCGGGCATCTATACCCTCTAGCCATAGTATAACCCCTTTCAAGATTTCTATCTAATTGCCAATAACCCTGTATATGTACCATACAAGAATTGCTCATTTAATAATATAGTACCTGGAGGCACCGAGCGATGCTCGGTAACTTCTTCCTTCAGTTAAAGCTTTATTTTAATATTATTTTTAATTTAAAATTCTGATAAAAAGGTCGATTTTTATTTGAGAGCCGTTTTCAAATTAAAAAAAATACAAATATATATAGTATTCGCCCACTGTACCCCCCCACCACCCCGCTTGACCCCACGTCCGAAACCTCGCCCTACCCCGGATCTCCCACCACTGCACCTCTTTTGATTCAACCATATGATTCATTTTTATTCATCCAATTGTTAATAAATAAAACCTATCAAAATGTGTTGTTTTTTCAGAAAATTGAGACCTGCTTATGCAAAATATATTTTTAAATAAATTATTGATTATTTTTTATTCTATTAAATAAATAAAGTTCTTTATAAAAACAATTATAAAATGTTTATTAATATTTCTAACGTTTAGGGAGAACAAAATATGTTAAAATCCACAATCATAATACTTCTTCAAGGCCTTTTAGAACAATGAAACAAACAACTCATTGTCTGCCTGGGTACAAAAGGAAAAGAGCAACCTTTTTTAAAACCCTAAGAATGGGATTTATCTACCTGAGAATAATTAATTTGATTACGAAAAAACTCATCAAAAACAATTTTGTCAAAGATAAGACCGTGACAGATCGAATTGTCACCCCAAAAACCCCTAACCCGTGAATTTCATCAAAGTCGGTAGAGTCGTTTTCAAAATAGAACCAAGATACAAATATACAAACAAATATATATACAAATAAATATACAATTTTTACTCGTTTAATAGTAGTAGATGATGAATCAAGGGGCTAAGAAAATTTTTCCAAGACCGAATCTTGTATTAACTTAATGGATTATTTCTAGATTGCAATAGAAAATACTCAACAGTAAGATTATTGAGTTGGATTTTTGGCCGGAGGAGGGGGGGGGGGAGGTGTCTTCTTATTCAGTCCACATTTCATCCCCGTCTCTTATTTATTCTTTCCACACATTTGATAACGACCCTCAAATGGATTGGAGATAATTTTTCTTACCTAAAGCCAGCCAGCAGGTTTTAACAAAGAACACCCCCCGAGAGTGATTGATTGTTGTTGTCCCCCCGGCTTCCCTTTCTATTTTATTGTCACGTATACACACCTCTGCTAATATTGGAACATTAAAGCAATTAAGTTGAACCCATTTCGGGGTCAAAAAAAAAAATACTTCCACCCTACGATTCAATAGAGTAAGCACATTCTTTAATTATTATTTGTCAAAATGGCACCAAGATTTATTTTTCCTTTATATATATCGTGCTCTTTTCTTTATGCTACAATATATCACTATTAAAATGAAATCGGAAGGTCTATTCAGCATCCGCTTCATTCTTCAATGGTCTTCTGCCGGCCATTCATCGGCCCGCCCTGTACTATAGTACCAAGACTATTTGTAACTAGTATCTATTCTTTGAGAAGAAATATAGCACCGTAATAATTCCTCAATGTCCCTTGAAAGCCTATTATTGATATACTAGTATATGTATTAGCCAATAAATTATTATACAATAAAATAATCAGCAGTTTTTTAAAGTACAAATTTTTGCCATACTCTGGTGGCGGTGTTATTGGTGGTAAATTAATTTTATCTTTGTGAGAGCAACTCAAAAATTCGCTATCTTC
This sequence comes from Forficula auricularia, assembly GCA_024734495.1. Classification (NCBI taxonomy): domain Eukaryota; kingdom Metazoa; phylum Arthropoda; class Insecta; order Dermaptera; family Forficulidae; genus Forficula; species Forficula auricularia. Next base: position 916,627 of record JALMQS010000666.1, read on the forward strand.
GGGTTTTTCAACTGTAAAATGCTTTCCTTTACAATGTTTGCATATTGCATCCATTTTCCCCGAGATAATGAGGATCTACTATATTCAATTTGTTGTAATTAGAAATTGCTAATATATTTTATAAATTGTATTGTATTAAACTGTTTTTGGGTTTTAAAAAGATTAAATTTCAATTTGTAGAAAAAATTCAATTAAAGTTTTCGTATTAGAACTTGCAATAAGAACAGAAAGAAGTTTCTTCTGGAACTAAAAGTTCACTTTTTATGAATTACACCGCTTATTTGACCCCTCAGGAGTCTATGTTTCAAATTTCAAATCAATCGGTTCAGCCGTTTGACCTAGATGTCGGTGAACATAGAGATATAGAATCCCAAAACTATTATATTGATGTGAAATTTTATGATTTATATTATGTCTAATTGTATAATAAAATATTTCGATTTTCAGTAGGGACTGATTTATTTTTATACAATCTAATTCTTTACTTTAATAGAATACATATCTATATACATATGGTGCAGTAAAAGCCCGTTTTTAGTAAGAACGGGTTCTTACTAGTTAAAACGCATTTCACTGAATACCTTTGTGGCAACTAGAATTTACTGATACTGTTTGAGTTTGGTTCAAAGGTCTAGAATCTTCATTTTTGACCTTCCGCCTCATTTTGGGTATTTGTTTTCAAAAATTTCAAACAAAAATGTCAAAAATTAGAACCAAAGTTGTAGAGGATGTAATTTTTGATATTTTCATTTAAAATTTTTTTGAAAATAAACAACCAAAATGAGACGGAAGGTCATAAATGAAATTTTTAGATATTTGAACCAAATTTAACCAACATCAGTATACTCTATTTGCCACAAAGTTATTCAGCGAAATGCGTTTTAGCTAGTAAGAACCCGTTCTTACTAAAAATGAGTTTTTACTGCAACATATGTTTAAATTTTCAGCACTACTGAAGATGGTCTACCAGGGGCGACTGAAACTGTTTAGTAAATCTATCAAATAAATAATTCTAGTATATTTTATTTGTTATAATTAGAAATTGCGAATATCTTTTATAAATTATATTATATTTTGGGTTTTTAAAAGATTAATTTAAATTAGTAGAAAAAATCAATTAGAATTTTCTTATAAGAACTTGAAAAAAAAAATGGTAAAGTTTCTCCTGGGTCTAAAAAGTTCACTTTTATGAATCATACCGCTTTATTGACCCCTCAGGAGTTTATGTTTCAAATTTCAAATCAATCAGTTCAGCCGTTTAACGTGGAGGTCGGTGAACATAGAGATATAGAATCCCAAAATTATTATATTGATAAAATTAAGCAAATTAAATTTCATAAAGGCTCGAAAAAATTTCCTAAGCCACGCGAATTAAAGAAAAAAGGTCATCAGTGCTAAAGAGCTCAATTATTAGTTTTTGTTTTTCAAATACAACCATTTTGGCAACAAAATGAACTTTCCAAGACCTCCAATTTTTTGTTTTCTTAGGTTTCGTGTGGGTGTCGGCATCCAGACAGAAATACAGTCTGACAGAAAAATAAACTGCAACGGATCGTTGCTAAACTTTATCCAAAGTCATTTGAAATATTAATATGTTTATTTCTTTATTATTAATCAGATATCACTTGCTATTTGCAGTCCATGTTGACTTAAATTCAAAAATAGTATTCGATTCTCATCTATCATAATGCTCGAGGAATAAACATTCTACATTAAAGTACTTTAAAATATACTTTTACTAAAAACTTTATTTAACCTTTTTTGTGGTCTCCAAGGTACTTAATTGCGATATTAAATTTCATCAAAATTAGTAAAGTCATTTTCAAGATATTTAGAAAAAACTAAAAAAGTACCGGAATAAAGTACTAATGTTTGTGGATCAATATGTACCAAAAACTAATCATCGTTTCATTTTGTTAAAGTAATGGTAGGTTTTCAATTTCATTTCAATCGGTGTAACGGTGTGGAAAAAATCGTGGACGAAAAAAACGATAACATACATCCATCCATCAATCCGCACGCACTTCCTGAAAAAATGGCACTTTTTGGCCTCTGGATGAGACCCCATGTAATTTTTGACAAAACCATCACCTGCTAAAATTCAACCTAATTGAATAATACAATATGTGACTTTAATTGAGACCATGGGTTCCGTAGTCTTTACCTGAGGACCCTTTGAAGTCGCGGTTGCCGCGAGACCGATTACAATACTTTACCCATGCTTCGCATAGGATAAAGTAAAAACGAATGAAAATGATCCACCCGCGGGAGTAAAGCCTTTTATAAAATTCAAATTAAATTTTATACGAAAATCGCAAATGCTTAGGAAAATCATCTCAAAGCTCTTTTGAGACGATTCCAGCCATCTCTTGGGCTCATTTTCAGCATCCACCCGTATCAGCCATTATGATTATTCAGTGATAGATAAAGCAAATTTGCAATTGGCCGGCTGGTGAAGCGCAAAGGGCCGTTGTGGGGGCGGAGGGGACATCTGGCTCTGCGCCGCACAATGGCCTTTGTGCCCTAAAGACGTTCGAAATCCAATAGCCAACAGTCCAGCCGGACAAATAGGCCATATTGTGTGAACTGACCCTAAAGAATCATCTTTTTAGATTTCAGAGATATATCCCCCCCCCCCTCCCTTTGCTGACAAATTTCTTATTAGCTGATGGTCACCTGCCAGCCTGGTCGACGTCATTTCTCTTTAACATATGGGGGGGGATTCTTTAATATTCAATAATCCATGCTCTTGAATATTCAGTTTCGATTTGATACAACTTCATACATTATTCATCAATCGAAAAATAAAATAAAATGGAACAAGAACATTAATTGGTTTAGTAAAATTAAATTTTACTTTATTTTCAAATCTGGAATTCTCTATTTAAGGTAGTTGTATCACCATATTCTTTTTCTTGGGATTTATTTTTTATTTTTCAACAATGTTTCGTTGATTCTGCCGTCTTCTTCAGGGTTTCAAATAGTTCCGTCACATATTCGTCTGAAATACATGATTTTTCATTATCTCTGTTAACAATGACCAATAGAAATTAAAATAAGCTGACGTGTTCTGATGTGGCCATCCACTTGACTTTACCATACAACCTAGCCCCTAAAATTATTTATAATCATGTAAAGGGGGGGCTAGTTTTTGCATTTTTATACTTCTGGGGTTCCACTGATTATGTATGCAAAATTTGGTTGAGTTTAGTAATTGGCCAAGATTTTCATTTTTTGACCCCCCCCCCCATTTTGGCCGGTTAGTTTTTGCATTTTTAGACTTCTGCAGGTCCACTGATTATGTATACAAAATTTGGTTGAGTTTGGTAAATGGCCAAGATTTTCATTTTTTGACCCCCCCCCCCCGCATTTTGGGCGGTTAGTTTTTGCATTTTTATACTTCTGGGGTCCCACTGATTATGTATACAAAATTTGGTTTAGTTTGGTAAACGGCCAAGATTTTCATTTTGATCAGGCGTTTACAGGTTAAAACTGTTTTAACCTGTAAACTCCTGATGATGGACTAATAATCCGAAATATATTGAGTTTGTATAAACCTCTTTGAGAGTTTTATTTTATTCACTGTGAAACTACACACCCTTTACTTTATTAATTAAACATATTTGAGTATTTTGCTCTATTTGTCCCTGAAAGGGAGATAATATTGTCATTTTTCGGTAAATTTTTGAAATTTTTAAAGAGCATTATCTCCTCGGGTTTTTAAGTTTTAAGCATTCAAATTTGGTACATAGGTTTATTAATGCAATATCTCGGGAATGTTTTTTCATTTTTTCAAAAGTTGACGATCGAGGCGAAAAATTGGAAATTTTTTATTTTAGGGTCTTAAACACAAAAGGCCTCCTATCTTTTATATTTTCCAAGTTATTGAGCTCATATTTGGGATATTGGTGGCTTTTTCAAATTACTAAAAATACAGTTTTTCAATTTTACCCCAGCGAAAGGAGGTAGGGTTTTGGGGTGTAGAGTGATCGGAGATGAAGTATTAAGGGGGTGGGGATAGATTTGGTGGGGTTAGATGGTAGGTGGTGTGGAGAGTGGTCGAACGTGACGGAGGGGTCCAGAGGGTCTGGGGAGAGGGTTGTTGGTGTGGAGCAGTGGTTCCCAGCCTGGGGGCGATTTGGGTTATCAGGAGGGCAATAAATAAGTGGGGGGATGAGTATTCAAAGGGGAAAAATTAAAATAGAATAATTTCATCATTCATTGCCAAGTTTGGTATTCACAAGGTAAATATTGGACGTAAGGAGCTGATTCAGTTTCCGACCCTTAAAAAGTGTTCAGTGTCAGATAACAAGACTCCTGAACTCCCAGAAGACAAAATCCTAATTTTTACTGATCACCTTGACCAGTTAAAAACTGACATGGAATCAAGATTTGAAGATTTGACCAAGTTACAAATTCTGGGTTGGATTCTAGATCAACCCTCGTTTGAAACTGTGGATAAGCTTGGCAACTTTTTGCAGACGGAGTTTCTAGATCCGAAGTATGACTGTGAGGCGAAAATTATTTTCAAGCAGAGCGATTACAAGTCAGCCTGTGTGAAGCTTATGCACACTTATCCACAACTGTGGGGAAAAATTGAACCTTAACTTAAAGAGACCACATTTTCATTGAGACAAAGCGGGACAAGTGGGATTAAATGAGAATTATAATTTAGTTATGAAAGCAGACCAATAATTCAAAAAAATATATTTTATTGTATACATTCATATGCTTGTCTATAAATATACAAAAATGTATTTATTATTAATTATTGGTAACTATAAAAATATTTGTAAAAAAACAATAATTTGAACATTATGATTTTTAATTAATTTAAATTTTTTATTTAAAAAAAATTTATGATTTTCTTTCACGGTCATATTTTTGATCCGAATGAATTCTTTGCAATAGATTCGGATCATTTAATATAGATTTTAAAGTTATAATGTTCAACTCGGTGGTGTAATGGTCAGAGTAACTGACTGGCAACCCGGAGGTCTCGGGTTCGATTCCCGGCTATACCCAGACATTTTTTCTGTAAGTATAGGGTCTGGTAATAAAAATTAAGTGGGAGATAAATTTAACCGAATTTATCGCGCGGAGAATTTACCACTGCTCGAAGACACTAAAATCTTAGTAAATTGGATATTGAATTGTATCTAAGTTTCTGAGATTGGCTCGTGATCCCGGCTTCTTTTCCTTCTGCTCTGTTCTTTTCACGATTGAGGGGCCAGCCCATACAGGCCTTTAGGGAATCCACCTTCTGGTGTATCTCCTTCTCTCATCAATATCATTAAAAAAAAAAAAAAAAAAAACTGCGTTTTTTCAGTTGTCCATATTTTATTGATACTAGAAAAAACAGGCGGGGATCCAGACCTCTGATTTGGGGGGGGGGGGGGGCGGTCGCCGGTATATAAAATCTACTTTTTATCTCGGAAGTGTGTCGCGGTCGAATTGTTCAAGCGGGGAGAGGGGGGTCAGAGACGCCGCCCCCACATAGAACTTTATTTTCTTCAATTTTAAAATTTAATGTTATAAAAAAAAAAAAATTAAATAAACATATAAAAAACGAGCTTTTCGTGAGTGCCTCTGGTGCCCTGGCGGGCAGCGTCTCGGTCCAAAATTTTTATTCCTCTTAAAAAACCACACTCCAAATGTATACCCGTAAACTACCGAAAATACATCGTCTCTTAAAAGTTTCGAATCTTTAATTTTTGAGTGGCGAGGGGGGGGGGGGAGGAACAATTATCAATATATTTAATGTTTCTTAATTTAAAATGAATTGGAGTCTTTCATTTTAAAATTTGAATATATATATTTCAAATTTGCCTGGTTAATGAAAATCGATTGGAGCCATCAGTTTAAAATCCGAGCTGACAATTATATTTCAAATTTGCCTCGTTAATTAATATATATTTAATGTTTCTTAATTTAAAATCTATTGGCGTTTTTTCATTTTCATTCGAGTTCAAATGAATACAATATTATCTAGACACAAAGTCTAAATCAAAAATATATAGTTTTAGTAAAAGAAATCAAGATATAAATATTAATGTGACATTGGTCTAGTGGTTAGAGCTGATGACCATAGTTCAAGAGTTCGTCGGTTCGATTCTAGTCAAGAGGGTAATTTTTTTAGAGAAATTTCTCTAAGCGTTGTTACAAATTAATCTAGACAAATATTATATAGTATGTTGATCTCCAATGCTTGGGGGGGGGTCGCCCCATCGCCCCCCCTGGATCCGCGCATGTCTGTTGCTGCATTTGTTCCTGGTAAAGAGAGGACTTATACTACAATTTTCAAAATATTTTGTTAAGGAATATTATTCTGTTTAAAATGAAGGAATAACTCCGTCCATTTTTTGACTGTTTCCACATTTGCAGACAAACAACATTTAATTTTTTCATCAGTAACGTATCTTTTTACCAATGACATCACATCATCAAAAAGATCATTTTCAAAAATATTATTTTTCGGAAAATGGTTAGTCACATATTCAAAAGATTTTTCCACATATTCCCTTAAAATCTCCTTTTTTAATGTCACCCAATGAAAATTTTTAATAACCTCGAATTGAACTGTCCATTCTTCAAGATATTCCAAGCAGATATTTGAAAAATTCTGCACTGTCCCCACTTATCTGCATTAAGATAAGACGTAATGACAATGATCGAACACATCGCCTAATTTAGTTTACTCTGCATGCATTTATGTGTTTTTTGATTTATGTATTTTTATTTCACAATACAATAATTAATAAATATAGGTAAAATATACAGTACATTTAAAATAAGAAAGGATGATATTTTCTAAAATGCGGGACATTTTTAAAAATCGGCAGGACGCGGGACTGTCCCGCCAGAATCGGGACGTGTGGTCACTTTATCTTAACTTGTTTTTATATACGGTAATAAAATTGTTTAAAATAATAAAACTTTAATTAAAATTAAAATTAGCCATACAATGAAAAGGCCACAAAAGGTTGGGAACCACTGGTGTGGAGAGTGGATGAAGGTGCAGGAGGGAATAGGGTTCATGGGGAGTTAGTAGTCTAGAGGAGGTGTGGGTCCAGGGGTAGTTGGGGGTCCAGTGGTGGGGCTCTATAGGGGGCGTTTCAGCTAGTTCTATATTTAACTAATATAATATAATTATTTTAGAAATTATTTGATGATTGATTGTTCAAGGGCCTTTTAAGGTATCGTTTTAATCATTTTCAGTAATTTGATATTCATCATTCATTCTTCGTCAAGCAGCAAACCCTAACACACGATTCAACGTTTACACCCCCTCTATTTTAATATTAATGGTGACATAAAACTCTCTACTCGGTTCATCAATATTAAATTAACTTAGTTTAGTAATAGTTGTCTTTTTATATTCGCATCATTACATATATATTGTTTTAATGCAAAAACGATAAAATTACATTTAAACACATTTGTGAGGTAATTTGAGCGGGATGAAAAGGCCAAATAATGTTCTTGTAATAGATTCCTTTTAATATATTCGAACATTCCCTACGAGCGTTGTCGAATCGTTCGTTCACTGTTGGGCTATAAAACCGAGACGAGAGAGAGAGGATGCTTTTCTAAACACCACTCATAAACAATCACTTATTTTCATAAATTAAATTGTCTTACAATCGAGAGACATCGACGGGATTTCGACGAACATATCGCCATTCTTAATTATAGTATATGAAATGTTAAACCTTGAACATTTATTACCTACACTCGCTCAATTAAATAGAATTAAATAATAGACATTAAATGGAGTTAACTGAGATCATTTCAGGAATTCAGCGAGTAAAGGAAAAGCCTCTGCCGAATAAAAACTAACAATTGTAGGAAACAGTTTCGGTTTTAATTATTGTATAATGCCATTTTTAACCGACTTCAAAAAAGGAGGAGGTTCTCTATTCGACTGAATTTTTTTTTTGTGCCTATGTTACCTCATTTCTCCGCCAATTGTCAACCGATTTTGAAATTTTTTTGCATTGGGTCCAGTCTAGCTTCCGATTGGTCCCATTTTTTTTCGATTTTTTTCATAGGTATTAGACCTTTTTTATTAGGTTTGTTTAGACCTAACCTCTTTGTTTATGAACCGATTTCGATGGTTCTTTTTTTATCCGAAAGGGGTATCTTAGGGATGGTGTCATATGAATTTGGTCAAGTTCTGATGATATGATCACTATTAATATCATCACTAAAAAGAGAAAAATTAAAATAATTTTTAAGAAAAAAATAAAAACCGACTTCAAAAAATTAAATGCAACAAATAAAATACACTAAAAGGTATAAAATAATTATTAACTTATTTAGTTACAACTAAACGACGAAATATTAACACGAAATTACTTTTTGAATTCGGTACCAAACAAACTAAACCTATAAGCGAGCATATCCTCCAAACGTACTAAGTAAGTTCCGTCGAGTGCGATTCATAAAAGGTATATGTTTGGCACCGACTTCAAAAAGTAATTTCGTGTTAATATTTCGTCCTTTAATTGAAACTAAATAAGATAATAATTATTATATACCTTTTAGTGTATTTTATTTGTTGCATTTAATTTTTTGAAGTCGGTTTTTATTTTTTCTTAAATTTTTTTTTATATATTCTTGTTATATAGGGTGACCCAGCCAGTAGTTGATCAAATAACGCCGATGCTACGCTATTTTTATCACCCAGCTTTCATTTTAAATCTTAATAGAAAACTCACACCATAATAACAATCCCTTAGATGTGTCCAATCATAGGAGAATATAAAATTCAGGCCTTATTAAAGAGCATAAACAATAGAATTAAAAAAAAAAAATATGTTCCAGTAATTGATCAAATCAAATTTTTGATCAAAGTCAAATCCTAGGATTTCAAAGGCAACTCATGAACCGAAAAAAGATTTCTTGTTTTGCTGGTTTTAGTTGGTTCTTCGATATGTGAAACAACCTGAGTTGACAACATTTAAATAATATATAACTAAATATATTTTTCAATGGGCCCAGAGAAAATAGTTGTTTCCGACTGAAAATGACACGAAAATTTGAACATTCGATCAACTACTGGATAGGTATCAACTACTGGCTGGGTCACCCTATTTCGGGTATGTTCCCAAAATATAAACAAAACATATTTCGAAAATCTATTTATTTCCATGCGTAGTGGCCCACAGATTATGTCTAAATATATATGTATAGGTGTATAAATAAATACTGTATAATAATTTTTTTTAATTAAATAACAATTTTTGAGTTAATCAATTAAATTGCCAAATTCTAATACAGAAAAATACGCTTCTGGGATTTAAAATTCAATTTTTAATCAATTATTTTTTTTTTATTTTATTGAACCAATTATTTTACATGAATTAATGTATACATATTTGAGCTTCGACTCCGGAGATTACTTCTCCACCATCGACTGTCCTTGATAATCTTTTTAGTCCTTGTTTTTAATAAGAGGAAAAAACTAATTAAATAAAAAAAAACCTCTTTTCCGATAATTATTCCAATTCTATATTTTTCTCCGATCTATTTCAATCCTCAATACAATCAATTAATTTTTTTTTTTATAAATTTTATTAAACCAATTATTTTACATTAATTAATGTATACATTGTATTTTTGCTTCGATTCCGGAGATTACTTCTCCACGATCGAGTGTCCTTATTCATCTTTAGTCCTTGTTTTTAATAAGAGGAAAAATCTAATTAGATAAAAAAACCTCTTTTCCGATAATTATTTCAATTCCATTATTCCCCAATCAAGTCGATTGGTTGTCATCAATCTCAACTTCCCATTCCTATCCATCAATACAATAAATTAAATTTTCAAACTTTTAATATATATAATAATAATTATAATGACCTTATTGTGGGATAGTAAAATTAAAAAACCAATTATTTATTAAAAGGAAATTGAATAAAAATGTAAATACACATTTTTATCGAGACAACCACCTGTGAATAATTGTTTCAATTAACAAAAAACACATCAAAAACAACTTAGCTGTAGATGAGACCGTGACAGATCGAATGTCCAACACAAAACTCTCCTAACCCGTGAATTTCATCCAAATCGTTAGAGCCGTTTTCGAGAACCCGACCGGATATATAAACATTGCTCGTTTAATATAATAAGATAAGATTTATTATTTATTTAATTGATTAAAAAACTCAATAAATTGTTGTATAATTAAAAAAAATAATTATACGGAATTTATTTATATACCTATATACACATAATCTGTTGACCACTAGAAAGCTAGAAATGCAAAAACTGGGTGCGGGGTTTCGGGGGCGGGGTTGGGATTCCGGTAGGGATAGAGTGGTGTGGCGCGGTGTGTGGTTTCGGGGGGGGGGGGTGTCAGGGGGCGTGTACTATATATATTTGTATTTTTTTTAATTTGGTTACCGCCCGTATGGGAATAAATAGATTTTCGAAATATGTATTTTATATATTTTTTTAAATTATATTAAAAATATAAAATTGTTGTGTTAAATTTATATAAAATTTATACTTAAGCGACATAAAAGTAATTTTATTTTAAGAATATATAGAAAACATACACTTTATATAAATTTAACACAAAATTTTTATATTTTTAATATATTTTCAAAAATATATAAAAAACACATTTCGAAAATCTATTTATTTCTATACGGGCGTGCATCGCTCAGTGGCTCCAGGTACTTAAATATTAAATAAGTGAGGGGGCAGGTGTATCGTAAAGTCATGTGGATGGTCACATCAGTTTATTTCAAAAAAACGTAAACATAATAAATACTATTTCAAATATTATATTATTGATTTATGATGAAAATTCATTTTATTTAAAATCGTCAAGGCAATAAATATATTTTCCTAGAGTTTGCATTGTTTATTATACCTTATAGATGATCGGTAGGATTTTTAAATAAATAAATTAGTAATAGGGATAAAACTAACAAAAGCTCTAAATTGGAATGAGAAAAAGGGGTGGGGGTGTGGGGGAGGTGGTGATTGGATTGAATCCTTTGGATATATTTTTCATCACGGTCCAAGTTTTTTGTACCCACGGTAATTACTGCGACGTGGCTTGCGACAAATTACGAGGGCTTTATAGAAATATATTGGCAAGAGTTTGCAGACTAACCGGAACTGAGCCTTTATTGATTAGATACAATCAACCAACTTTGCAATGATGGATGAAAATATATAGCATTCCAAAATAATTAAAATTGTCATAGTATTATGGTAATCGAAATTAACGTCAAATTGATATACATTATCAATTATTATTTTATCTCTTTAGTCATTACAATATAGTAGCTGGAGCACCGAGCGATGCTCGGTACCTTTTTGCTTCAGTCAAAATCTGTATATTTATATTATTTTTAATTTAAAATTTGGTAATAAGGTAAAACTTTAAAAACCGAGGAGAGACTGGTAAAGAGACTGTAATAATAGGCTTAGACATTTTAAAGGCCTTCGATCATGTCTGGCACAAAAATCTTCTTGCCAAATTACCTGCATTTGGCCTTCCCCCGAGCCTCTGCAAGTTGCTTGAGAGCTTTCTCTCAAACCGCTCTATTAAAGTCGAGGTTGACGGAATATCATCCTCGTCCTTTAATACTAATGCTGGAGTTCCTCAGGGCTCAGTCATCTCTCCCACACTCTTTATTATCTATATTAATGACCTATTAAATCTGCCCTCCAATCCAATACATTGTTACGCTGACGATAGCACCCTCCACAACGCTCAATCCTTACTAGATAATCGCGCAAACATAGCCTCCTCAATAAATTCAGATTTAAGCATGCTTAAAAAATGGGGATCTCACAATTTGGTAAACTTTAATGCTGGCAAAACACAGTGCTGCCTAATTTCTAGGCGCGCAGATAGGAACCTTCCGGACATTTCCTTTGATTCTAGCTCATTGGAATTTCGTAATAAAATATCAATGTTAGGTGTCACCTTAGGTTCTGACCTCTCTTGGAATGACCATATTATCTCAGTAGCAAAAGCTGCAGCATGTAAGCTTGGCTTTCTTTTCCGAACCAAACGATTTTTCACCCCCACTCAACTCCTTATATTATACAAGGCTCAAATTCGCCCCTGTCTTGAATATTGCTCGCATTTGTGGAGAGGAGCCTCCAAGTATTCTCTTAATACCTTAGATGCAATTCAGAGGCGAGCTATCAGACTGATAGGCGATCCTACATTAACTGACCCTCTCGACTCCCTAGCCCATCGTAGATCTGTCTCCGCCCTATCCCTTTTTTATAGATATTACCATGGCTTTTGTTCTGACGAAATAAAATAGATAATCCCACCAAAGGCCTCATTTGCCCGAAATACACGATTTTCTAAAATTCAACACCCCTACGCGCTTAAACTAGATACTAATCGAACAAACGCATTCGCCAATTCATTTATCCCTATGACATCTAGAGACTGGAATTCTCTTCCCCCGACCGTCTTTCCAGCTACTTATAACCTTCAAACTTTCAAGACCAGCATCCACAGATACCTTCGACCTCTACCCAATCCCTAAATCTCCCCTTATCTTCACGTTACAAGGGTCCACCACGGACTTCAGAGGTTGTACCTTCATGGTGCAACTTCTTCTTGTATCAATATCATTATAAAAAAAAAAAAAAAAAAAAAGATAGAACACTGGACTGGCTAATAGGGCATCTTCCCGAAAACAAAAAATAATTAAAATTTCCTAATTTTAACATATAATAATATTTGTTATAAAATATTAGTGGGTTTTAAAATTAATTAAAAAGCCAATTAATAAATAAAAGATAATTGAAAAAAATGTATACAAACTTTTTGACATTTTCATCTGTCAATAATTACTTTAATTAAGAAAAAGTCAATTAAGATGAATTTTGATGAGGTCCAAACCTAGCCAGATCGCTTTCTCACCCTCAAACTTCTTAATAGAGTTTGTTTCATCAAAATCGTTAGAGCCGTTTTCAAAATAGAAAAAAGATACAAATATATAAATATACAATTTTAGCTCTTCCAAGAGGAGGCGACTGCAAATATCTATCTGCCGAGACTCGGTCTCGAACCAGGGATCTCCGAGTCAGTGACCTGACACTCTAACCACTGACCCACAGTCGCCTCATTTCATAAATTACATCACGCAAATTTCAAGATTTTTAGACCCCTCCCCCTGTGTCACATTCTATCACATTTTCATTGAGCCCTCCTGTATTGTGACGCCACACTATCACTTTTATACCCTATAATTTAAAAATTCTAGAAATTTAATATTTATGCTTGCTTTCAATTTTTATCTAGATTAATTTTAACAACATTTTTTCAGGTTGGAATAATAAAATAGTCTGAAATCTAAAAAATAAATAACAAGTACCTGAAACACCGAGCGATGCTCGGTAATTTTTTTTTTTTTGCTTTAGTTATAAGCGATATATTATTTTTAATTTTAAATAAAGATTAAAAGGTGGATTTTTAATCGCAGCCAAAATAAAATAAAATTTAATTTATATTTTTACCAACGTTTAAACCCGCTATGCCCATCATCAAAACCTATCACTGGGCACAAAGTTTTGAATGTAATTGTAATAAAAATGATATTTTAATATACACTGAGTTTCTTTCGTTGACCCTTTTAAATCCTGAAGAAGGAGGCACGATCCTTCGAATTGTCGGATTTTTTAAGAGAATGAAATTGAAATTTTAATAAATTATTTTATAGAAAATAGAAAAATATCTTTAATTAATTAATTATTAAGCTAATTATTTTACATGAATTGTATACATTGTATTTGAGCTTCGACTCCGGAGATTACTTCTCCACCATCGACTGTCCTTGATCATCTTTTTAGTCCTTGTTTTTAATAAGAGGAAAAAACTAATTAAATAAAAAACCTCTTTTCCGATAATTATTCCAATTCCATATTGCGGAAATTAATCCATCCAGCGTCTTTAATTAATTAAATTCTCTAATTTTAATATATAATAATATTTATAATAAACAATTAGTGGGATATATAATTAAAAAAACCAATTAATTATTAAAAGGAAATTTAATAAAAATCTAATTATACATTTTTATCTAAACAAACACCTGTGAAATAATTATTTCAATTAACAAAAAACCCATTAAAAACAACTTAGCCGAAGACGAGACGGTGACAGATCTAAATGTCAACCCAAAAACCCTCTGATTTCATCCAAATCTTTAAAGCCGTTTTCGAGAACCCATTCTATATATATATATATATATATATATATATATATATATATATATATATACAAGAATTGTTCGTTTAATATAATAAGATTTAAATTTCGTAATTTTAATCAATTATATTTATAAGATTGGATCTGGGAACTTTATTTATATTAATTTATTTATTTGGGGGGGGGGTCAGATAGGCTAGGCGGTAGCGTGTCTTCCTGCTAACCAAGTGGACCCGGGTTCGAATCCGACTCGAGGCATCCGGCTAAAATCTGACCCCCGGGGTAGGGACAAATTTAAAAATAATAAATAGTATCGTAAATGGCTTATGGCTAGAAAGGCCGAAAAGCCAAAAAAAAGATATTTATTTATTTATTTTCTGAGGATCTTAATTCTCTTTTAGAATAAGTGTTGATTTTCTTTGTTTCCAAAAAATAATAACACGGTTATATTTTTTTCATTTATTTTTATTTTATTGTTATATCAGGACGTTTCTACATCTACCTTCATGTCATCATCAGCCTAAAAATAAAACCATCCTTTCATTATTTCCAATATATATAATTTTACAAACAAATGAACACACATCACATCTTTTTTTACATTTTTTACATTCTTTCTTACATCAAAAAAGCATCAAACATACCTTGAAACAATCTTAAATTTAGTTGAATCCAATCAAATCACATTCTGTATCATCTGAATACATATTATAAGTTATTACCTATTCTTTTTCTATATTTATTATTTAACGAGCTTCGAGGGCGTGTCGAAGGGCTGGTGCCTCTTAAAAAACCACACTCCAAATGTATACCCGTAAACTACCGAAAATACATCGTCTCTTAAAAGTTTCGCATCTTTAATTTTTGAGTGGCGAGGGGGGGGGGGGGAACAACTATCAATATATTTAATGTCTCTTAAAAAGAATTGGAGTCTTTCATTTCAAAATTCGAATATATATATTTCAAATTTGCCTGGTTAATGAAAATCAATTGGAGCCATCAGTTTAAAATCAGAGCTGAGAATTATATTTCAAATTTGCCTCGTTAATTAATATATATTTAATGTTTCTTAATTTAAAATCTATTGGTGTTTTTTCATTTTCATTCGAGTTCAAATGAATACAATATTATCTAGGCACAAAGTCTAAATCAAAAATATATAGTTTTAGTAAAAGAAATCAAGATATAAATATTAATGTGACATTGGTCTAGTGGTTAGAGCTGATGACCATAGTTCAAGAGTTCGTCGTTTCGATTCTAGGCAAGAGGGTAATTTTTTTAGGGAAATTTCTCTAAGCGTTGTTACAAATTAATCTAGATGAATATATATAGTATGATTTATCCCATAAAACAAAGAACTTCAATTTTCCAACACACAAAGCACCAGTGAACACACATCTCGAAACATTAAATCCCCCAAAATGTATCAACACCTATTCTAAAAGAGAATTAAGATCCTCGGAAAATAAATAAATAAATTAATCAATTATATTTGTCATTAACTATTAGTAGATTTTAAAATTAAAAAAACAACCTCGGCGTCGACGTCGTCACGCAAGTCGATTTATAATAACTATAAATCTCTGTTGGAAGTGTAAATCTTAGTAGGCTTATTGAAAAAAAGGGAGGACAGAGATAGGGCTCCCCTAAATGGTCTTTTTACCAATCGTTGATGATTTTTATTGGACTCCCCCTCGTGATAGAAGGAAGAGATAAGCTCTCTCCAGGAGAGGGTGGGGTTAGAAAAATCCAAGCATGTGAATCAACCAGGAAATGATGCAGAAGGTAAGGAAGGGCCAGACAGAATTGGATAGCACTCACTCTCAGATTGCCCCCTTGATTGACAAGTTTAAGATCGAAGATTAGCCCGAGAGATTGTTCAATCAGATAGAAATTGAATTTCATCAATTAAATTATTATATGTAGCGAACATGCCATGCGGGTTTGACGGCTTCATTTGCTCGCTCTTTTTTTGTTCACTTTGCTTAATTAGCATCTACCAATGTAGGTAGGCAGATTGGGAGACGACGTTTTTTTTTCTGTTTCACTTTGTTTTATTTCTATGTAATTAATAAGTAATATATGATGAAAAAAATAACGATTCTCTGGAAATTGATTGATTAGACATGCTGCTGCATCGTCTAAATTGATTATTAAGTGGCGTAGAAATGACCGGTGTTTATTTTTATT
Source organism: Forficula auricularia (assembly GCA_024734495.1). Lineage (NCBI taxonomy): Eukaryota > Metazoa > Arthropoda > Insecta > Dermaptera > Forficulidae > Forficula > Forficula auricularia. Next base: position 933,017 of record JALMQS010000666.1, read on the forward strand.
AAAGGTTTTACGATAGAAAAAGTACGAGCCCCGTCCCATCTCAATTGGCCCACCAATGTCAAAATGTCTGTTAGTTAGTTAGTTGGTTAGTTAGTTAGTCTGTGAGTTACCAAATTTCTGGACGAGCTAGCTCAAAAACTAGTGTGAATATCGAAACAAAATTTCACACGTAGTTTTGGTCCATTAATTTTTCGTTTATTGGGCCACGCAGCTGGGGGCCTCCACTAACAAGAAATATTTACATAGTCGGGTGAATTTAATTACAGGAGTATTTACATAATTATAGGAATATTAACATAATATATTTACAAAAAAAAAAAAAAATTTTCTTTTTTTTCTTTTTATATACAATTTCTATTGCATGGCGATTTCACTATAAGTTCTCCTGTTGAAGCTGTAAAAATTCATTAATTCATTAAGAGCTGATTAGATTTTGGTGCATATCGACCCAAAATTAAGGGGGGTCGAGGGGGGTTAAAAATCAAAAATCTAGGTCGATTGAGCAAACTCATCCAAATTTTGTATACATAATCTGGGGAGAAGTCTAAAAATGCAAAATCTAACCGCCCTAAATGGGGGAGGGGGTGGAGGGTCAAAAAAATGAAAATCTTGGCCATTTACTAAACTAAACCAAATTTTGTATACATAATCTGGGGAGAAGTCTAAAAATGCAAAATCTAACCGCCCTAAATGGGGGAGGGGGCGGAGGGTCAAAAAATGAAAATCTTGGCCATTTACCAAACTAAACCAAATTTTGTATACATAATCAGTGGGTCCCAGGAATCTAAAAATGCAAAAACTAACCCCCCCCCTACATGATTATAAATAATTTTATTAAATATTAAATATAAGTGAGGGGCCAGGTTGTATGCTAAAGTCAAGTGGATGGTCACATCAGAACACGTCTGCTTATTTTTTTTAAATTTAATTTTAATTTTCGGCGCTCCTTTTTGAAAATTTCATCAAATACAGTAGATTTTTTATGATATGCTATGAAAATATTCTCAATGTTTTGAAATTTTAGGAATGCGCCGCATCCACAGCATCCATGGACCCCACGCCACTGGTACACATGTGTGTTATATAATTATAATTATGAAAAAAATTTTGTCGAGATTAACAGAATATTTATAAGTTAAAGAATACAATAAATTAAATAAATTTTTAAATTTATTTATATCGAGACTATAGTTTCGAGAGTTTTGCTTGTAACTGATGAAGAGGGCAAAGGCCTCGAAACTATAGTCTCGATATAAATAAATTAAAAAATTTATTTTTCCAGCAGAAGACACACTCTCTTTTATTGTCTCCTTTAATGATAATTATTATTAAAATTATTACTTTTATAATTTTAAACTTTTTTTAAACATTCGTTTTAATTTTTACTTAAATTATTTCAAGAAAAAATTAAAATGAATGTTTTTCTATGCATGTAGATAGATTAACTATTTTTTTTAAATAAATAACAAATTATTGAGTTTTCCAATCAATTAAATTGGCAAATCCTAATATATAATAATATTTGTAATGATCTTTAAGTGGGATTTATAATTAAAAAAAACAATTAATTTTATTATTAAATCTCCTCGGAACGCGGGTTGGACAGCCCTAGATTATATGCACAACCAGCTGAGAATCCCACCTTCTCTCGGTATGCTGTCAAGTCTATATGTCAGGGGTGGCCACTATCTTTAACTTTGGGAGCCGCAAATTTATAAAACTGTTTCAAAGCGAGCCACATTGTTTGGAGATTAATAATTAATGGTTTGTTTATTAAAAAAAAGCCAATTTTTTTTTATTTTATAAAATATAAATGAAGTAGGTAACATATATTTTTTGCTCTACTTACTTATAAAAATAAAAAAATAATTTTTGTATTATTATTTTTACTTTATCCAATGCGAAGCAAGGTAGAAAGTATTGTAATGGGTCTCTCGACAAGCGCGACTTCAAAGGGTCCTCAGGTAAATACTACGGAACCCATGGACTCAATTAAGGTCACAAATTGAAGTATTCAATGAGATTGAATTTTAGCACGTGACGGTTTTGCCAAAAATTACCTGGAATCTTGTCGAGAGGCCAAAAAGTGCCATTTTTTTTGGAAGTGCGTGCGGATGGATGGATGGATGGATTTTATCGTTTTTTCGTCCACGATTTTTTCCACACCGTTGTACTGATTAAATTGAAATTGAAAACCTACTATTAGTTTAACAAAATGAAGCGCTGATTAGTTTTTGGTCAAGCTTGAGTTGTTTACCAAAAAGAATTTAGTCTTTTTGATTTTAAGTCGATTCTTCCCCGTTTTCAGTAGAGGTTGCCATTAATAGTCAAAACATCAAAAATGGAATGCAATAAGGTTATTCCTATAGTATTAGATGAGAATACATTAACTGACACTCTCGACTCCCTAGCCCATCGTAGATCTGTCTCCGCCCTTTCCCTTTTTTATAGATATTACCATGGCTTTTGTTCTGACGAAATTAAATCGATAATCCCACCAAGGGCTTCATTTGCGCGAAATACACGATTTTCTAAAACTCACCACCCCTACGTGCTTAAACTGGATACTAATCGAACAAACGCATTCGCCAATTCATTTATCCCCATGACATCTAGAGACTGGAACTCTCTTCCCCCGACCGTCTTTCCAGCAACTTATGACCTTCAATCTTTCAAGACCAGGAACCACAGATACCTTCGACTTCTACCCAATCACTAAATCTCCCCTTATCTTCACGTTACAAGGGTCCACCACGGACTACAGAGGTTGTACCTTCTTGGTGCAACTTCTTCTTGTATCAGTATCTTTATAAAAAAAAAAAAAAAAAAAAATCGATCGTTATTTTTGATTTTAAGTCGATTCCTCCATGTCTTCAGGAATGGTTACAATAATAACCGAAATGTCAAAAATCCAATGTAGAATGGTTATTCCTCGACTATTAAATCAGAATTATTTTTAATTAATGTCAACATGAACTACGAATTGCAAGTGATATCTGATTAATAATAAAGGAATAAACATATTAATATTTCAAATGAATTTGGATAAAGTTTAACAACGATCCGTTGCAGTTTATTTTAATAAGTTAATGGAGACTCGTGGAAAGGTCCACAGTGATCTTGTAGCCAAAGTTTCCGTATGTATGTATTATTGTTGTTGTAGAATGTTGAGGTATTTCGGAAAAAATATGATACGGATGGTAGGTATGTAGTAAAAACTTTTTATGTAGTAATACCATAAAACACACAAAAACTTTTTATGTAGTAATACCATAAAACACACAAAAATTAAATAAAAAGTTTTTTACTACATACCAACCATCCGTATCATATTTTTTCCGAAATACCTCAACATTCTACAACAACAATAAAAACAATAATATTATTTTTTTAATTTAAATATTTTACAGGGTGTGGCATAAAGATCTACCACATTTCGAAGAGATATAAAAATGAAAAAAATTTAACTAGAAAAAAACTAAACTTATTTTGAAAATAAAATAAATGAAATTTTTTAAATGTATTTTTAACATTATCAGACAAAAAGGGGGGGGGGGGGGCAAAAAAATTTTTTTAGCTCTTCTAATCAAACTCAAACAAATTTTGTATACACATTCTGTGGATCCCCAGAAGGCTAGAAATGCAAAAACTAACCAAATTTTTTATACATAGTTTGGTCGAAAGGGCTAGAATTTTAATTTTTGAACCTACCCCCATTTAGTGTGGTTAGTTTTTGCATTTATGGCCTTCTGGTGGTCCACAGAATATGTATACAAAATTTTGGTTGAATTTGGTCTAATGGGCTAGAATTTTCATTTTGGAACCCCGCCCCCCCCCCCTTTTTGTCTAATAATATTTACAATACATAAAAAAAATATTTTATATTCTTTTCAAAAATAGGTATATTCAGTTTTTTTTCTAGTTAAATTTTTTCATTTTTTTATACCTCTTCAACATGTGGTAGATCTTTATGCTACACTCTGTACTTTTTAAAATCAGTATTATTCAAGAGGGTTCAAGAGCCGCACGAGATTTACTTATGATCCGCATACGGCTCGCGGGTCATGTTATGGCCACCTCTGCTATATGTAAATTATAGTTCAATTTTATAGTTGACGAAAAAATGCTCATCATCATTGAGTATACAGTCCTAAGACTGGTTTGATGCAACAATCCGTCTCCACTCGACTCTGTCCCCCGCCAGCTGTTTGACCTCTCTAAATGTCTGGCATCCCATATCCCCAATTATTTGGTTGAAATATTCTAATCTGGGTCTTCCCCTTCCCCTTTTCTTTCCCACCTCCCCCTCCAAGATATCCCTAAGCAGTCCCCCATTTCTCAGTGTGTGCCCCATCATCTGACCTCTCCTCTTCTTCAGACTCTCCACAAGGTTCTTCTTTCTCCGATTCTTCCATGAACTTCTTCATTTGTAATTCTTCTATCCATCCATTTGATATTCATCATTCTTCTGTAGCACCACATTTCGAAAGCCTCTAATCTCTTTCTCTCCGCTTTTCTAATTGTCCAGGTTTCACACCCGTACATGGCTATGCTCCATACATATGTCTTCAATAGCAACTTCCTGTTTTCTAAGCTGATTGAGGAGGAGCATAGTAGTTTTTGTTTTGAATTAAACCCCATTTTTGCTAGGGCAATTCTTGATTTAATTTCGTTTTCGCTCCTCCCATCCCATGTTATTTTACTTCCTAGATAGCGGAATTCCTTAACTCCTTCTAGGTTTTCTTGGTTAATTTTGATGCATTCCTGTCTCGTTTGTTCTTGTAAGTTCATACTAGGACCTTGGTTTTATTCTTGTTTATTTTCATTTTGATTTCTTCTATTAGGATTTGGATAATTCCATTCAGGGCGTCCTCTAAAAAAATGCTACTTTAAATAATATTCCTTCCGTAAAAATATATTAGGATAACTTAGATAAGTGAAAATAAAAAACTGTAAAACATTAAAAAAAAAAAAAAAACTACGACTAATCAAACACATTACATAGGAACCGGATTTTGTATTAAATTTTCAAATAAACCAATTAATCAAAAGTAAGGGTGCCTGCATTTGGAAGCCGGGCAAAGGCTCGTTTCTACCCCACAATGGTTTTTTTTAGGATAAGGGCTTAAACATTTTTTACATCCTTTATTCAGCTATTTATCTATCAAATATACCTACCCTTTTCCCCCTCGTATTTATTGTCAAATAGAAAAACTTTTCAAACGACTTAATACCTTCAAAAAAATGAAAAAGGATCTAGATTTCGGTTATCTAATAGAAATCATCCAAGGGTGGTCCTAGAGAGAGAGAGAAAAAACGAGTTGTTCGGAAGTGAACAGCGCGCGTTGAGCCGAATAAAGAGCTTAAAATGGATCAAATCACAGAGATTACCATCTCAAATGTAACAATGCATGTCATTCAATAGAATAATATTCAGAGAGGGCGTTACATTAGCCCTGCACTGGTAATTGTCTAGTAGTTACATGGGGTAAAAAAATACACACTCCAATATAACCTAAGGGGATTAAAAAACAACAATGTGGAAAATTGAATCAATGACATGGTTTAGCTCAATATTTTTAATCAAAATAGTTTCAACCGTTTTTGAGATATTTCGAAAAAAAGAAGGAAAAAAACACTTTTTTCATGCACGATTACAATACTTGACCATACCCTGTATGGTAAAGTAAAAACATTTATGGGTCTGACGCCCCGGCATTTCGGACTTGCGTCATACTGAGAAAATGTACCCCACGGACGTGCTTAAGTAACTATATTTTTAGATAATATTATAATATAAATATATAGACTCTATTATTCGAGAGAAAATGGTACGAATCATAAACTTCCCCACCTTCTTGTGTGCCTTTTGTATTCGAGCTAATTAAACGAACAGTTAAAACCAGAATAGGTAGAAGAGAAAATTATCCATAAATTTATTAATAGTAGGAGATTAGAGCAATTCTAGAATTATTTTTAATTAACTCTTTCTCCTAAACTACATATTAACTAAACTTCTAAACACCATGTTTATCTAATTATAAATTAAAGATATATTTGTCCGCAGATGGGCTTTAATCAGATATGTTTCTGGGTTTATTTTTATTTTAATAATACAAAGGTATAGTGTCACAATAATAGGCTTATACTCTTGAGAAGTATTCACTATAAGCCCCCAATCAATCTATATATAAAAAAAATAAGGTTTTGTCTGTACATTGCTCCAAATCACGCCAAATTTTGGTTGCACACTTTCCAAGCAAAGTTATGAACGAAAACACCCTCAACAAAATTCCTGCCTGTCTGTCTGTCTGTCTGTCTGTCTGTCTGTATGTTTCCGTGGGTTCCGCGAAAAGTTGCTCACGATGCACATAAAAACGGCTTAAGGGATTATTATGAAATTTGATATGTGCATCAGATGTATTCTAACTTACGTTTTTAGCTATATAACATTTTGATATTTTGACCCCAGGAAGGGGTTGGTGTGGCGGGGAGGGGGGGGCGCACGAATGAAAATTATCAAATAACTCCTAAACTATTAACCCTGCGGCAAATTTTATAATAAACAAAGTTATAGGGGATGTGATTTCTGACAGCTTTTGTTTAAAAAAATTCCCCTAAAAAACCACCCAAAAAAGGGGGGAGGGTGAAAAAATGTAAATTCTTGACCTTAGAGCAAACTCAATCAAATTTTGTATACAAAATATCTGGGCCTCTAGAGAGGTAGAAATTCAAAAACTGACGACCCGAAAGGGGGGGGGTCAAAAAAATGAAAATCCTTTCTCTTGGGCCAAACTCAACCAAATTTTGTATACATAATCTGTGGGTCACTAGAAGGCTAGAAATGCAAAAACTGGGTGCGGCGGGTGAGTTCGGGGATGGATTAGGTTATGGGGTGCGCGGGGTGGAATGCGGTGGGGTGAGGGAGTGAGGCGAAGTAGGGTGGTGGTGCAGGGGTGGAGTCCAGGGTGCTAGGCGGGGGTGTGGTGTGCAGGGTCGGAGGGCACGGGGTGAATGGGGTGCGGGAGTTGGGCACGGGTGCATTGTGCGTGGGGTGGGGTGCTGGAGGGGTTTCGGGGGTTTGTGGGTTATTGAGCGGATGGAGTGTTGGGGTGCTGGGTGGGTTTCGGTGGGAGTGGGGGGGTTCGCGAGCTGGGGGTCCAGGGGGCGTGCCTTGTACCTAGTTACATATAAAATATCTAAAAAACTAATTGAGCGAAAGCATGTCGTTTTGGTCTACAAGAAAACCTTATAGAATGAGCATCAAAAAAATATTGTTTTGCAAAATATTAATAATTTTGTCTGGTCTGTAATTACAGTAAGACCTCGTTTATACGGCCCTCATTTATCCGGACCTCTGGATTATCCGGATCTGATTTGTAGTCATTTTTATTTTAATAAATGTTCACATAGATAATAATTTTTAACTCTGACAGCAATAATGAAATTATAATAAGTATTTTTTTAAACAATTCTATCTAATTTTGATATAAACATGTTTTACTTTACCATACAGGGTATGGTCAAGTATTGTAGTCGTGCATGAAAAAAGTCTATTTGTTCTTTCTATTTTTCAAAATATATCAAAAACGGCTGAAACTGTTTTGATTAAAAAAATTGGCCGAAACCATGGCATTTCGGTCTACAAAAAAGTCATAATAAGTGAACATCGAAAAAAATTATATTTTTTGAGATAATAACTGTTTTGTCAAAATGTCGGTTAGTCTGGTTGTCCATCATGCGTTACCAAATTTTTGTGGACTAGCTAGCTCAAAAACTAGTGTGAATATCAAAACCAAAATTCAAACGTAGTTTTGGCCCATTGAGATTAAGAGCTGATTAGATTTTGGTGCATATCGACCCAAAATTAAGGGGGTGGAGGGGGAGATTAAAATTACAAAATTTTCAAACTAAAAAAACAAGAAAAATGAACTTATAATAAATAAAATATTTTTTTTCTGGAGCCAAAATTAGGGGGGGGGGGGCAAAAAAAAAAATCTAGGCCATTTGAGCAAACTCAAAAAAATTTAATATACACAATCAGTGCGAACCCCAGAACACTAAAAATCCAAAAGCAAACCGCTCAAAATGGAGGGGGTAAAAAAATGAAAATCTAGCCCCTTGGACCAAACTCAACCAAATTTTGTATACATAATCAGAGGGCTAGCAGAAGACTAAAAATGCAAAAACTAACCGCTCGAAATAGAGGGGGGGGGTTTAGGGTCAAAAAATTAAAATCTAGGCCCTTGCACCAAACTCAACTAGAAGTGGATGGCCACATCAGAACGTGTCAATTTATTTTTATAGTAATAAATTCAAATTCGCTTATTTGAGTATTTCTTTTGTTTTTATTATCCATATATTCGGATTATCCGGATTGCCTTTGGTTCCACTTAGTCCGGTTAAACGAGGTTCTATTGTACTTTACTCCAATTGTACGTTACTCCAAAAATTTTTTAGCTATTCAGTGAGTCAATTAATTCCTACTTTAATGTCGTTTTTTCAGCCCTAACTTTAATTTGTTAAAATTTCTTAAACTGAATTTCCTTCTTAAAAATATCTTCTCACATTCTTAAAAAGTAATATCGAGAATATTGTGAAGCGAAAGATATTTGTTTCTAGGCAGAGGCAATTTTTAAAAATTTTCTTTCAGTTTTAGATGTTCAAAATTTCTTTAAGCAAAAATGTCAAAAATTACATCCTCAACATCTTTGTTTCTAATGGAATTTGCCGTAAAGTAAACAGTTTAGGAGTTATAATCAAATAACATAGCCTGGGGGTTCGGACATAGATAGAGACACAGACACGAATAAATAAAATAAAAAGATTAAATTTAAATTTGTAGAAAAATTCAATTAGAGTTTTCTTATTAGAAATTAGAATAAGAATAAGAAGTCGTGTGAACATATCCTCCTGGGGCTAAAAGTTCACTTTTTATGAATCCTACCGCTTACTTGGCCCCTCAGAAGTCTATGTTTTAAATTTCAAGTCAATCGGTTAAGCCTTTTAATCTGGAGGTCGGTGAACATAGAGATGTAGAACCCCAAAACTATTATATTCATCATTTTAGAGTTAATAAACTTTACAAATATTTATATAATAAAAATGGACTTCTGTGTCTTCGTAAGCGCAGATCTCTTGAATGCCTCGACCGATTTGGCTATTTTTTATTATTATTCGTAATAGTGCAATTCAGGTTAATACGTAAAAAAAAATTGGAAAAGTTGACCGGAAAATTGGAAAATTCAGGAAAAACTAGAAAATTCAGGTTAGCCAACATAACTTGCCAAACAATAAAAGAACTAAACTAGCAAAAAAAAACAAGTGTTGGCGGCCCTGTTTGTAAGATTTTTGAGTGTCATTCATTCTCAATAGTTCTAACTACATTATCGTTGAAGAAGAATTTAATATTGCAACAAAGATTAAAAAAAACTATCTATTTTTTTAAAGTAAATTTAAAAAAAAAACGTGATGATAACTAAATTTTTGAAAAAGTTATGGTTATTTAAAAAAAAAGTTATTTTTTCAAAAATTTATAATTTCCTTTCGATTGGGTGAAATTTTTTTCAAAAATTCTGAAAACCGTCTTTAATAGGGTAGGAAAAAATAAAAAAGTTTCAGCCAATCTTTTGATTATATATATATAGTTAGATGAAAAATATTTAATTTAAAATAAAATATGTTATTTAAAAATAATTTTTCTTAAAAATACCCTCGGGAATCTCACCTCATCTTTTTTCTATTGTAGGTCTTAAGACCCTCAGCCATTTCAAAAGAACTAAGCCTTTTGGCTTTTGTATTCGAGCTCATTCATTCATTTCAATATTATTTATTTATTTCAAAATTAATTATAAATGATTATTGAAACTATACTAACTAAGCTAACTGAAAGGAATTAATTAGATTTTGGAATTTATTTAAAAATATATTTTAAAGATTAAAACCAAATATATATTATATATATAATATATATTTATTCCCTGTAACTAATAAAACATCAATAAAGCAGCCACGTGGGGGTCCAGGGGCCTTCGGCGGGCCTTGAAGCTGGTATTTAAATAATTACAGATACGCCTCTGAAATCCTTAAAAGCCAGTTCATCTTGAATTAATTCTATTTCTATTATTTCTATTCGTCTGGCGGTTCTGCATTTTTGCTCATTTATCATTTTTAATCAGAACAGAGAGAACAAACAAATAAGAGAGCATTGGATCTCTACCAGAACCAACAAATTTCTCCTGATTAATCTTTATTATAATTTGCTCTGTCAGAAGAGTAACTTTTTCATTTAATTAATGTTTAAATTAGTTTCGACAGAATGATAGATAATAATATAAGAGAGAATGATATGCATATAATTAGTTTCCATTTCAATGTCTATATTATATAAACTTTATCTATCATTTCATATCACAGAGAGAGATTAACTTATTTTCTACCTAGTCTAGTTAAAATATTCATTTTAAATTATTAATTTAACATACAGGGTATGGTCAAGTATTGTAATCGTGCAAGAAAAAAGTGGGTTTTTTTTACTTCTTTTTTTCAAAATATCTAAAAAACGCCTTAAACAATTTGTATTAAAAAAATTGGGCGAAACCATGGCATTTCGGTCTACAAAAAAGCTCTAATAAGTGAACATAGAAAAAAGTTATATTTTTCGAGATAATAATTGTTTTGTCAAAATGTCTGTTAGTTAGTCTGTGCGTTACCAAATTTGTGGACGAGCTAGCTCAAAAACTAGCTTGAATATCGAAACCAAATTTCACACGTAGTTTTGGTCCATTGAGATTAAGAGCTGATTAGATTTTGGTGCATAGCGACCCAAAATTAAGAGGGGTCGAGGGGGGGTTAAAAATTAAAAATCTAGGTCGTTTGAGCAAACTCAACCAAATTTTGTATACATAATCAGTGGACCCACAGAAGTCTAAAAATGCAAAAACTAACCGTCTGAAATGGGGGGGGTCAAAAAAATGAAAATCTTTGCCATTTACCAAACTAAACCAAATTTTGTATACAAAATCAGTGGGTCCCAGGAGTCTAAAAATGCAAAAACTAACCCCCCCCTACATGATTATAAGTAATTTTATTAAATATTAAATATAAGTGAGGGGCCAGGTTGTATGGTAAAGTCAAGTGGATGGCCACATCAGAACACGTCAGATTATTTTTAACCGACTTCAAAAAAGGAGGAGGTTCTCTATTCGATAGAATTTTTTTTTTTTTTTTTTTTTTTTTTTTGTGCCTATGTTACCTCATATCTCCGCCAATTGTCAACCGATTTTGAAAATTTTTTTTGCATTGGGTCCAGTCTAGCTTCCGATTGGTCCCATTTTTTTTTTCGATTTTTTTTCATAGGTATTAGACCTTTTTTATTAGGTTTGTTTAGGTTTGTTTAGACCTAACCTCTTTGTTTATGAACCGATTTCGATGGTTCTTTTTTTATCCGAAAGGGGGTGTCTTAGGGATGGTGTCATATGAATTTGGTCAAGTTCTGATGATATGATCACTATTAATATCATCACTAAAAAGAGAAAAATTAAAATAATTTTAAGAAAAAAATAAAAACCGACTTCAAAAAATTAAGTGCAACAAATATAAAAATACACTAAAAGGTATAAAATAATTATTATCTTATTTAGTTACAACTAAACGACGAAATATTAACATGAAATTACTTTTTGAAGTTGGTGCCAAACATATACCTTTTATGAATCGCACTCGACGGATCTTACTTAGTACGTTTGGCGGGTACGCTCGCTTATAGGTATAGTTTGTTTGGCACCGACTTTAAAAAGTAATTTCGTGTTAATATTTCGTCGTTTGTAGTTGTAACTAAATAAGATAATAATTATTTTATACCTTTTTAGTGTATTTTTATATTTGTTGCACTAATTTTTTGAAGTCGGTTTTTATTTTTCTTAAAAATTTTTATTACTTTACCATACACTTGGACATACATATCGGCAAGTATGTAAAAGCGGGTACTTTAAAAAAAGTATTTAAACAAAAAATTGATGTTTTTGCTTTGTTTATTTATCAACTATCTCAAAATAGGCTATAGTCCAGTCAAATTGTGTTTTTATCAGGAAAGTTTTGAGGTATTTCTGATTTTTTGCATATATATATATGTTTTTTGGGCACTGAATCCAAATCTGAGGTCTTCCACCAAAATTTCGTGACGCAACATTCCAGAAAATGCAAAAAAAGGTGAAAAAATCCACTTTTTGGCGGTTTTTGGCTTATAACTCCTGTCATGGAATATGCTGTATATCTATAAATCTAAGAGTTTTAACAAAAAATGGTACAAGTAAATGTTCAAGTCAACAAAATTTCTTAGAGAATTAGATAAGAATCAACTTTATAGGATTAGTGGTTTTCATTTTATGAAGCAAAAATTGCGATTTTTTGCAAAAAATTGCAGTTTTTTAAAACTTCAACCTCATTGCTGCACGGATTTACTATTTATCCAATTAAGATGAAACTTTATTTAAATTGTAGAAAATTTAATCTAGTTTAAAAATGTATAGAGTGGTCTTTGTCGAAAACGTACTCCTTCATGGTCAAAATGGGAAAATATCGAAAAAAGTGCGAGTTTTTGGGTGATCCGGGGGGGATGTCGAAAACTTGGATTTCGCGCTTGAGCCCGAATGGTTAGTCGAAGAAAATAACCTAAATAATGAAATTTGTAGGAAATTTTATGACCTTTCATTTTAAATAAAAAAGTTATTTATAAAAAGTTGATAGTTTTCGAGTTATAAGCGAAAAACCGTCAAAAAATGGAAATTTTCACCTTTTTTTTGCATTTTCTACAATGTTGCGTCACGAAATTTTGGTGGGAGACCTCAGATTTGGATTCAACGCCCCAAAAAGCATATATATGCAAAACGTCAGATGTAACCCAAAACTTTCCCTATAGGGGCCCATTGAGCACAATTTGACTGGACTAGTTCTAAAATTCTCTTGTTGTGAGATAGCAGGTTTACTCTCTAAGGGCCAGTTTCATAAAACTAAGATGACCCTATGCTAGGGAAGACCCTGGGGTTAGCTCTCGAAATATGTTTCATAAAAAAAAACATAGGGTGATCGCAGACTTAACCCCTCTATCTTTAACTCCCCGAACTTGATGAGTTAACCTTTATCCTGGGGATAACCCTGTGTTTATTTACATTAGAAAAACATTTTATAGGTTAGAGTTTCAAATCAAAAGAATTCAAAACAAATCGTTATATTATTTATTTTTATATATTATATTATTATTATTTTTATATAATATTAAATATAGCCAAATATACCTATATAAATGTATATGGAATTTTAATTTATGTTAACACGGAATTAGAATAAAACAAAAGAATTCATTATATAGGTAGGTATATTTTTGAAAAGTAAATATCTAATAAATTAAATTAAAAAAAATTTCAAACTAAAATCGAAGAAAACAGATATTTCTAATAAAATAGTTAAATTTTTATATTTATTTCGTAGAATAAAATTAGATCGGAAACGATTGGAGTCAGCATTAAATTCTGATGCCAAATCATCCCATATTTTTTTTCTTTAAATTAGCATCAGAATCTGAACGCTTAGATTCCACACACACTTTATATTTATTAACGAGAAAAACAAGACGTTTCTCCTCTTCTATTGTGAAATTGGGACTTCTTTTACTCTTAATTGAAGATTGGTCCATATTCTATCTAAAATTTAATATTCAATTATTCAATACATATCAAATTTTTAAAATTACATGATTTGTCTGAGTTTTGTTGTATCCATATATTTACTTTTTCACCACTTTATTTTTATATGATTAAATAGATAAAAAAATTTTGATTGTTTTTAAATAATAAAAGAATACAAGACATTCATTCATTTGAATGAAATGAATACAAAACAAAAAATCTTAACGTAATTGTTTTTTTTTTCTAAAAATAACTAAAATGTAGGGAATTTGGCCGTTGCCAACCTATTTTCCTACCCTTGACTCAGGGTGAGATAACTCAACCCTATTTTGTTTTATGAAATTCATATTGTTTGAAACTCCAGGGTAACTCTCAACCTAGAGTTGAGTAAGCCGAGGATTAGTTTTTTTTTTTATGAAACCGGCCCTAAGGCGACGATATATTTTAATCCAATCGAATGCAAGAGAGTCTTGAAATATGTAGTTCTTAGTTTGTCATCCACTTTGGTTTTCATTTTTTTTCCTTTATTAATTCAAATACATATTTCTATATTTCCCACGAACAACAAACTCTTTATTATTTTAAATAGATCGAATGCTTTGAAAGCGGAACTCGAAATGAATTTCGAAGACGTTTTTTCTCTCTCTCTGTTCGAATATTCACTCCACCGACCGACCGACAGACAGACACATCTCTCTACGCCCAGATGTTTAATTATACTTTTCAGAAACCAATCCATTTGTTAATAACAAAGCGAGGCCCGCTCAAAGGTTTGCAAGTATTTAACCGGCTCTAAAGCGAGCGATGAGGCGCCAGTCATCTCTCTCGAGGGGGGCCCCTGGGCTGTTGCAGATGAATAGCCGTATGGCGGGCCCCCTGGGCTAAATTATAGGGCGCAACGCATTGGCAAACCTCACTAACGAGGGGGACCACCACACCATTTCGAGATTTCTCGTTAGATTCGAGATTCAACTGTCTGTCTCACTTTCTCTCTGGGCGATTCGTTAGCCAATGATTGAATTATGCATTGATTCACCTATCAATGGTTTTTTTCTTCCGAGGTGTGATACTCAATTGGAGAGTGATGATGCGGATTCTATCTCTATACAACCCAACAACGATATATATATATAGATGACAGAACACATACATTCACATCTGTATCGATGAATAGTATCAATTGAAAGCGAAGAAAGAACTAATAAAGCTTAGTTTTACATAGAAAAAGGAAAAAAATAGAAGAAGACGAATGAAACAAAAAATTGGAGGAAAAAGGGAAAACTTTTTCAAATCTCTGGTAAGCTCTTAGGAAATTTTCCAATTGATGCTAGGGTTGACCTATCCTAGGCAGCTACGGTCCTAGGTATTGTTGTGATATGCCTTGTCGACATCTTTTATGGTCAACTCAAAAGAATTAGGTTTGCGTAATGCTGAATTTGCAGAGCTTGACCTGAATATAATTGTAGGATGCGGGGGTTTCGCCCCCTTGGCTCATAGGGGTTAATAACACATGTATTTATGATTTAATATATATTTATTTACAAAAAGGGGGTTATACATATTCGTGTCTAGGGGGTCATCGTGAAAACATCTTAATACACATCATCTTAACACTATCGTCGTACAACTGCTATCAACTGCAAGCTAACACATCGACAAACATGTCGTCTTAACCATCACTCGCTTTCAACTGTAGTCCAGCCGTTGTCGTTGGCAAACATATGTATGATATTAAACATAAATTAAGAAAACTAATTTAAATAATCTCTTCATAATTATACTTAAGCGAGAAATCGCTGATGATCGAGAGAGAACATACGGGGTTAATAACTTACGAGGTGGTTGACATACGATCGTATGGCCTGTCACACACATTTCCGCCCTCCCATTGTAACTATTCGCAATAAACCCATTGTTATAAATATATCTTACGTATATTATTTACCCAGTAACCCTTAACTATAAACCAATACTAAGTATATTATAACATGTTGGCGCCCGAACAGGGACATATTATAACAGTATCTAAAATTAAAGTTTTGTCTGTACATTAGTCAAATTGCCTCAAATTTTGGATACACATATTTCGGGAAAAGTTATCAAAGAAAACAACTTCAAAAAATTCCTGTCTGTCTGTTTTCTGTCTGTCCGCGGTCTTTTGTATCCAGTGGAAACAAAAGACCGCCCATAAACCCATAAAAACGACTTGAGATATAGGAAATTTTGTATTTGGATCAGATATCTTCTAACTTAAAATCTGAGGTATAGAATATTTGGATATTTTGACCCCAAAAGGTAGTTTAGGGGGGGGGGGGAAGGGGTTAGTGTGGTCAATAATGGTAATTATAAAATAAGACCTCTACTATTAACTCTACGACAAATTCTGTAAGAAGCAAAGTTGTAGAGGATGTGATTTCGGAGAACTTTTATTTAAAAAATGCCCAAAAATCCACCCAAAATGGGGGGATGG
This sequence comes from Forficula auricularia, assembly GCA_024734495.1. Taxonomy (NCBI): domain Eukaryota; kingdom Metazoa; phylum Arthropoda; class Insecta; order Dermaptera; family Forficulidae; genus Forficula; species Forficula auricularia. The sequence goes on from JALMQS010000666.1 coordinate 949,172, forward strand.
TAATAAAATGTAAATTCTACCCCTTCAACCAAAATAAACCAAAATTTGTATATGTTGCAGTAAAACCCCGTTTTAAGTAAGAAAGGATATTTACTAGTTAAAACGCGTTTTACTGAATACCTTTGTGGCAACTAGAATTTACTGATGTTGGTTGAGTTTGGTTCAAAGGTCTAGAATCTTCATTTTTGACCTTCCGTCTCTTTTTGGGTGTTTATTTTCAAAAATTTTTAAACGAAAATGTCAAAAATTACATCCACTACAACTTTGCTTATATTGAGTATGTAAAATTTTGAAAATAAACACCCAAAATGAAGATTCTAGACCTTTGAAATAAACTCAACCAACACCAGTAAATTCTAGTTGCCGCAAAGGTATTCAGTGAAACGCGTTATAACTAGAAAGAACTCCTACTAAAAAACGGGTTTTTAATGAAATATAGGTATACATAATCTGAAGGTCCCCAGAAGACTAGAAATGCAAATATTAACCACCCAAAATGGGAGAGGGGTCAAAAAATTAAAATTCCAAGCCTTTGTAACAAACTCAATCAAAATATGTATAAACAATCTCTGGACCCCTAAGAAACTCAACAACCAACCAACTAAAATGGGTGGAGATCCACAAATTTTAAATCCCCCATACGGGTTCGTGGGGTTCTGAGAGTCGTCAAAGTTAGGGGAAGAGGATTAGATTAGATTAGATTATTTTTTTGTTAAGGGAGAATGGTGTGGCGTGGGTTCTTGGTGAAACATTTTAAATAAATTAAAGAAAATTTTTGAAATCTTAAATAGTTTCTAAAAATTTTCAAAATTTTCATTACTTTAGATTTGACTAGCTGCAAGGCCCGCCTTCGGCGGCCCTTTTGCTACCCAGGGGGCGCACTTCCGGGACCCACAACCCACGAACCCTACCCTCACACCCACCCACCACACACCCCGAAAACCACCCAGCAGCCCAACTCTCGCTCCCCCCTGAACCCCACACGCCCCCAACCCCCGCCCCCACACAACCATCCCCGCCGCCCCACCCCACTACGCCTCTGGACCCTCATCTGAACCCCCCACGCCTAGGCTCCTGGACCCCACCCCCACTAGGCCCCACGGACTCCACCCCTCAGCACCCCTGGACCCTCATACCACCCCGAACCCCATACCATAACTCACCCCCTACTCCATTCCAGCCCACGCAGCTCAACCCAGCACCATCACTCCACCCCCGCACCCAGTTTTTGCATTTCTAACCTTCTAGAGACCCACAGATTATATTTACGAAATTTGGTTAAGTTGGCTATAAGGGTAAGAATTTTCATTTTTTGACCCCCCCATTTTGGGGGGTTAGTTTTTGCATTTCTAGCCTTCTAGTGACCCACAGATTATGTATACAAAATTTACTTGAGTTTGGTCCAAGAGCAAACATTTTCATATTTTGACCTTCTCCCCTTTTTGGGTGGTTTTTTTGGTGGAATTTTTTTAAACAAAAGTTGTCAGAAATCACATCTGCTACAACTTTGCTCATTATAAAATTTGCCATAGAGTTAATAGTTTAGGAGTTATTTGATAATTTTCTTTCGTGCCCCCCTCCCCCTCCCCCCTCCCCAAACCCCTTTTTGGAGTCAAAATATCAAAACGTTATATAGCTAAAAACGTAAGTTAGAAGATATCTGATGCAAATATAAAATTTCATATTAATCCCTTAAGTTGTTTTAACGTGAATCGTGAGCAACTTTTCGCGGAAACCACGGAAATATACAGACTTATATATATATATATATATGATATATATATATATATATATAGAGATTATATTTTAATATTGCTCTGAGAATGATATTCTACTGGAGCATAAAAGATACAAATTAGATAACATACAATATCTGCTTTCAAAATACAACTACGAGAGTATAGAAAACGTTAACATTAAAAAATAGTATTCAATAAAATTTTAAAAGAATGGATTTTTTTTAGTTTGGAAATTTTATCATTTTAATTTTCTAAGAGAGGCCCCCCCCCTGCTTAATTTTTGGTTCGATTTCAACCAAAATCTCACTCTGATTTTGTCTATTATTTATTAATAATTACTATAGATACATGTTTTATAATTTGTTAAAAAAGCTATCTCATAAAATTTTTATATTATGTATGACTAATGTTCTACCATCTAGTAGTTTGTTACATAACCTTTGATTTATTGAACTTTAAAAAAAACATTGTAATACTTTTTTCATAATGTAATGTATATATATTTATGTAATTTTATGTATTTTGTTTGGCTTAATGACCTAATGTTCTCTGTAACAAGGTTATATTTTAATAAAAAAAAAAAAAAAAACCAAAATTTCATCAGCTCTTAATCTCAATATAAAGAATCTACCTGTGAAATTTTGTTTTGATATTTACTCGAGTTTTGGATCTAGAGCGCGGACAAAATTTGGTAACGTACTAACTAGGGCACCGGAGCGAGTAGCTCGGTAACTTCTTCCTTCAGTTAAAATCTTTATTTTAATATTATTTTTAATTTAAAATTCTGATAAAATGGTCGATTTTTATTTGAGAGCCGTTTTCAAATTAAAAAACTACAAATATATCTATATAGTATTCGACCACTGATCCCCCTACCTCCACCCTGCTTGACCCCCACCCCCGAAACCTTGCCCTACCCCGGATCACCCACCACCAAACAAAAAAAAATTCAAATACTTACATATATATATACCTGGAAGACCGAGCTTTGTTCGGGTTTAGTTAATGCTTGACAACAAGACACCACAATCACAATATTTCTTCAAGACCTTTGAGAAAAAGGATTAACCCAACCCATTGTGTGCCTGGGTACAAAAGGAAAAAGAGTAACCTTTTTAAAACCCTAAGAATGGGATTTGTCTACCGAGAATAATTAATTTGATTACGAAAAAACCCATCAAAAACAATTTTGTCGAAGATGAGACCGCGACAGATTGAATTGTACCCCAAAACCCCTAACCCGTGAATTTCATCAAAATCGGTAGAGCCGTTTTCAAAATAGAACTAAGATACAAATATATATACAAACAAATATATATATAAATAAATAAATATATATATAAATAAATATACAATTTTTGCTCGTTTAATAAGAGTAGATAACAAGACATTTTGACAAAATAATTAACATCTCGTAAAATATAATTTTCTCGATGGTCACTCATTAGGACTTCTTTTATAGACCAATACGGTATGGTTTACTCATTATTTTACAACAAAATAGTTCAAGCCATTTTTGTGATATTTTGAAAAAAAAACTCACATTTTTCATGCACGATTACCTACTATACTTGACCATACCCTGTATGCTCAAGTAAAAAGAAATGGATGAAATTCGTGCCCAGTATTTTTTTAAAGTGAAAATTGCTGATTAATTTTATGCCCAATTAGAGTAAATTTACTATTATAGAAATACATAAAAAAAATCAGTTGATTTTCTGAGGCCCATTGTGGTTAGTTATTCTCGCTAAGGTAAATTTTATTTTGTGGACTCACAAAGCTCTCTCATCAGTTTATTCTTAATCGTTTAATTATCTAATAATGAAATTAATTCGTTCAGTTTTAAGAAATTCCACTTCCACCTACCTTTAGAATTTAAACTCTAGATTTTATTGAAAAAAAAAAAAAAAAAAAAATGAATTTTCTTTATTTATCCAGTTCAATTTAGTTCTATAGTCCAGGCAAATTACGTGGAAAAATGGCATAAACAGGAAATAATTCCGGTAAAGATTTTATTCCTGGAATACATTTATTGGTACTCCAATATTACTAGCCTAAGTTTTCTCCCAAATATGTTTTGGAAATTTTTCTACGAGGCTCAAAATAAGCAAATTTCAGTTTTTTTTTCAGTTTTTCTTGAATGACTCTAAAACGACTTATCAAATCAAAAAGATATCTATTAGATAAATTAAAGCTCTTTAAATAACGCGTTAAATTATATGTAATTCATCTATTTCGATTCAGTAAAACCGGTACTAGCGCCTGTCAAAAAGGAGCCCCCGGGATCTCTTTTGAATATCCCTAAAACTCGTACTTTTTTCGATTTTTCTCCATTTTGACCATGAAGGAGCACGTTTTCGACAAAGACCACTCCATATATTTTTAAACTAGATTAAATTGGCTACAATTTAAAGAAAGTTTCATCTTAATTAGATAATGGTAAAATGGAATTGAAGTTTTGAAAAATTCAATTTTTGCAAAATCGGAGTTTTTCCTTCAAAAAATGAAAACCACTCATTCTAGAATCTTGATTTTCTATTTCATTGTCTAGAAAATTTTGTCCAGTTGAACATTTACGGACCACTTTTATGATAAAATTCTTACATTTATAGATATCCATTATTTTCCATGACGCTTTTGAGGATTCAGATCATATCCTATCAAAATGTAGAATATCTATAAATCTAAGAGTTTTATCAAAAAAAGTGGTTCAAATAAACGATCAAGACAACAAAATTTCCTAGACAATTAGATAGAAATCAATTTTCTAGGATGAGTGGTTTTCATTTTATGAATGAAAAACTGCGATTTTTTTTTCAAAACTTCAACCTCATTTTATCATTATCCAATTAAGATGAAACTTTATTTACGTTGTAGCAAATTTAATCTAGTTTAAAAATGTATAGAACGGTATTTGTAGAAAACGTGCTCCTTCATGGTCAAAATGGCAAAAAATCGAAAAACGTACGAGTTTTTGGGATATTCAAAAGCGATCCCGAGGGCTGTTATTTGAAAGGCGCTGAGTACCGGTTCTACTTAACGCAAATAGATGAAATATTTATCATTTTACGCGTAATTTAGAGAGCTTTCATTTATCTAAAAGATATCTTTTTGATTTGATAAGCCGTTTTAGAGTTATTCAAGAAATACTGAAAAAACTTCGAAATTTTCTCATTTTTGAGTCGAGTAGAAAAATTTGCACAACACATATTTGGGGGAGAAATTAGGGTAGTAATATTGGAGTACCAACAAAGTTATTCCAGGGAAGTATTTCTTGTTAAATTCGTAATTTTTAAAATTGATATTTTACATTTTTTTTTTTTTTTACGTATCTTGTTTTGTGAAAGATATAATTTAAACCAAAGGAATTATGAACCATCGAAAAGGAATAAACCTTCAAAAAAATCATGAATGATACAACAGGTGTCTTAATAAAAAATTGATTTCTTCCTAAGTGAAACCATCATCTGTTCGGACATGAAGAATAAAAGAATATTTCCTGTCTGTTCAAATAAAAACATTTTTCTCTATTAAATCTCAGAACTATGAAATAAACAGGATGATGGTAGGTTAGACGTTTTTGGAAAACGGAAGGCCGGATTTTTCTGAAAATTTAGCATTTTACATTTTCTTAGCTGTTCTATCGATCTAAAATATTTTCAGCATTGTGACGTTTCGGCTTCCATTGAAAAGTCATAGCAACATTATTTTTTTAAATGGAACTCCCCGTATATTAACACGTTTGTAGAACCGCCCTTTTATTATAATATTGTTTTGTTAATATTGTCTGAAAAGGCAATAAATGCATATTTCTACTGCCTCTGTGCCAATATTTTATTTAAAGCATGTTTCTACTGCCTCTGTGCCAATATTTTATTTAAAGCATATTTTCAGCTGCCTCTGTGCAAATTCGTATTTTAAATAGCATTTTCTGGCTTTACGCCGCCAAAAGAGATTTTAATCTCTGAAGATTATCTCCCATTCAAGCCCGACGAATATCCTTCTAACTAACCCTTCGAGCTAAAACTAAAATTCATCCATCATCTTAATCAATTCCTATATATGTTAATATTTATTAAAATAAAAATCTCTACAAATCCGATCCAGATAATCCGGAGGTACGAATAAATGAGGGCCGGATTAAAACGAGGTTTTTACTGTACCTATCTCTTCAATTTTCGAGAAAAAATAATTTGTTTTAAATATGGTCCAAAAAAATTAAACTTAGTAGTAAACTAGTGACCAAATTGTTGTCCATCGTAATAAAATTATATTTAATATATTATTTATTTTATTTTATATTTTTTTTTGAAAAACTCGAAAAGTGGACTTGAAAAATTAAGAATATTTCTTACTTATTTAATTATAAGAATAACGTATTATAAAGATATCTTACCTTAACAGTCAAGGTCTCGCGCCTGGACCTGAAGTAGGTCTATACTTTTTTTATCTATAATAGCAAAGAAGTACACACCTACCCGTTACCCAGATATTAATATTTTATTCACGATCTCAAATTAATTTCAAAAATGCAACGTGTAGTCTTCGAATGTATACATATTTGGGATCTCTAAATTATTTTTCATAATAATTTGTAGGAATTTTTATCCAAAGAACCATTTAATTTAGAAAAAAATCCACTTAGTAATTGTATTTATTACATGTTAAATTACTATACTACTAATTCTTAGAGACAATGACGTCGAAAAGTTTTCCCCTTTGAACTTTCAGTCGAATATAAATATTTCAAATTTCATATATATATAATACACAATTCTTTGCATAATTTTTGAATGAATTTTAATAATTAAAATTAAACAAGAAATTTTTATTAAATTTTTGTAAAATCCGTACCTTTTAACTATTTCTAAAAAAAGAGTAATTATAATTGTATATTTGAGTTGCCGAAATTGATTATTATCATTAATGGGAATGTGTAGTGTATGTAAAAAATTATGCAAATATAATTATTATATATGATTATGTCTCTATAGTTGATTTATACAGAGACATAGACAGCTGTTTAGTGAGAACAGGGGGCACCACGAGTAGGCAGCTGTCACCACCCCCCACATGGATAGATAAATAAATAATGATTAAAGGGAGATTATTAATATAATTTTGAACGCAAATTACATAATATACTCAGAGAGTGATAATTTTACAATTTTAAATATTGCCTTTATTTTCAAATGAATAAACACTCATAAATACAATTTGAAATTTGAAAACAAAAAAATAGTGAAAATTTCAAGGATAGACGTATTTTGAAACAAATAGGAGACATTGTATTTGTAGCAGAATACGTCTACACTTGAGATTAATAATTGTTAAAAGACCTTTTCAGAAACAAATACCAGTACAATGTCTCCAATACTGCAATTTGATTCGTCTCAAAGTCTTAAAGATTCTAATTTGTGTATAAAAGTTTTGTCATATATTTGCATTTAAGAAACAAATATAAAAAATTTATAGTCTGAGTATGATGAGAGAAAGTACGATATTGACTTATGCATTAGATCAGAAGCAGAAAATAATTAGAATGAAGTTTAGAGGCGAATATTTAAATAGAATGGGATAATTTTTAAAAGTGAATTATTTGTAATATAGTCTTAAATGTTATTTTTTAATCAAAATTGAAATTCTATTATCTATCCATGTAAAATAATTTTATTAAACTGAAAATATAAAGGCGAAATTGTTTCAAACCAATTTCTCATATTAAATTTGGAAAAAAAGAAATAGATTAGAAAATGCATATAGATAATTTTTAACTTTAATTAATTTATTTATATCTACTTTATCATTTAAACTAAATGTTGATATTAGTAGGAGGAGCACCTACCTGAAAAAAAGAAAAAAATACTATTAGTAAAATAATATAGTGAAGTAAATTTATAGAAATTTTCGAAATAAAATTATGTTTAATGTAATATTTATTTATTTTAATTGAACTTTATTTTTTTTTTAAACTCGAAAAAAGTACTTGATAAATTTAGAGTATTTCTTATTTATTTAATTTTAAGAATAGATAAAGATATGTTACCTTAACAGCCAACGTCTCGAGCCTCGACCTGGAAGACTCTGGCCCCATAGGAACACACTATTCCACTCGCGCACAAGTAAAAATATACTCGCGAAACACTTCGATTTCCGAGGAATAAGGATTTGGGAAAATAGGAATAGAAGTAGGTTAGGATTAGGGATAGGACATGATTCTCTTGATAAAAGAATCATGAGCTCACGTGGGCAGGGATGCTAGGCCCTGAAGTAGGTATGTACTTTTTTATCTAAAAGAAGAAAAATGTACACACCTACCTGTTACCCAAAGATAAAGAATTTGATTTTACATAAAATAAGAAAATCAAATACTTAATCTTGACTGTTAGTATAAGTAAGGCGAGCACCTACCTGAAAAAAGAAAAAAATATTATTAGTAAAATAAGATATTGAATTTAAAGTATTTTTAATACAAATATTTGCAATTAAATTATATTTATTATATTAACTATTTTACTTGATATTTTTTTTTTTTTTGAAAAACTCGGAAAAAGTACTTGAAAAATTTAGAATATTTATTAGTTATTTAATTATAAGAATAAAGAATATATTACCTTAGAAGCCCCCATCTGGCGCCTGGACCTTGATTTCTCTGACTCCACAGGTACACATTTACACTCGCGCACAAGTAAAAATATACTCGCGAAACATTACGATTTCGAAGGAATAAGGACTTTTGAAAAGAAGGATTCAATAAGGATAGGACATGATTCTCTTGATAAAAGAATCATGAGCTCACGTGGGCAGGGACGCCAGCCCCTAAAGTAGGTATGTATTTCTTTATCTATAAAACCAAAGAAGTACACACCTACCCGTTACCCAGAGATAAAGGATTTGAGTTTCCACAATATTAGAAAATCAAATACTAAATCTAAATGTTAGGATTAGTAGGACGAGCACCTACCTGAAAAAAGAAAAAAATATTATTAGTAAAATATGATAGTGTATTTAAAGTTTTTTTATACAAATATTCGCAATGAAATAAATTATTATTTATCTTATTTCATATTTTTTTTGAAAAAATCGAAAAAAGTACTTGAAAACTTTAGATATATCTTACTTATTTAATTATAAAAATATAGTATTATTAAGATATATTACCTTATCAGGCAACGTCTCGCGCCTGGACCTGGATTACGCTGGCCCCACGGGTACACATTTAGACTCGAGCACAAGTAAAAATATACTCACGAAACATTTTGATTTCGAAGGAATAAGAATCTGTGAAAACAGGGATTGAAGTTGCTAAGGATTAGAGATAGGAGATGATTCTCTTATTAAAAGAATCATGGGCTCACATGGACAGGGACGCCAGCCCCTGAAGTAGGTCTGTACTTATTTATCTATAAGAACAAAGAAGTACACATCTACCCGTTACCCAACTATTAAAAAAAGTATAAGGGATGAAGGGTTGTTTATTAGTGAGGGGTGGAGTCACCTGAGAGGGTTGGATGAAGGTGGAGAGGCCATATTGTAATACCACAGTCGATGTTTCATCTGCCACTGGGTGACACACACTGACTCTATCACCATCTCTCTTGCCTTTTAAGTTCTCAAATTGTCCAAAAAATACCAAACCATTGGCTCTGAGAATAAAAGAAAACCTAGAAGGAATTAGAAATTACTTGGACCAACAAATTCGAATAATTAATACCCCAGAACCACCATGGCTCTTAAACAAACCATCTTGTTTATTGGACTTGGCTAAATTTAATAAAGAGAGCCTTGATGAGAGGTCGTATAACATCTTGCTAGCAGAATTGCTAAACAGATATCCGAACTACTCACTGATATTTACAGATGGATCAAAATTCGAAAAAAATGTGGGATGTGCGTTTAAAATGGACAGTTCACCTGGCCATTTAAACTCTCATCCCATTACAAGTATATTTAATGCTGAGCTGAAGGCAATTGAACTCGCACTTTTCAAATTAAAAAATCAAAGAAGTAACAAGGCAATAATCTTATCAGATTCATTAAGTGCCTTATTAGCAATCCAAAATTTATATATATTTCACCCTATTATCCAAAAAATCCAAATAATACACCAAGATCTTATCAGAATGGATAAAGTAATTCATTTCATGTGGATCCCTAGCCACAAGAAAATTTTAGGTAACGAGGAAGTCGATCGACTAGCAAAAAAGGGAGCAAATAAATTAACTTACGATTTCACCGAATTGTGCTATGAGGATATAAAATTATTTTCAAAAAACTTAATCCTGAAGAACTGGGAAAATGAATGGGAGGAAATAGAAAATAATTTTTTAAAAAGAATCAAACCAAATATTACTCCACTGTTAAAACACAAATATAATAGTAGGAGAGAACAAACAATAATAACTCGTTTGAGAATTGGTCACTGTTTCTTTTCTCATGGCTTTTTAATTAATAGAGAAGCTCCACCTTGGTGTATTACGTGTGACAGGAGAATTGATGTATCCCACATATTAGTGGATTGCCCACTTTACAATACTAAAAGGATAAAATATAAACTTGAAAATAAAAACATCAGGGATATTCTCTCTGATATGGATTGCTATGAAAACCTGCTTGGGTATTTGCGTGATATTAATCTTTTTAACCATATCTAAAATATCCCTCTTCTACTTCTTTGATTTTACTAATTTAATCTGTTGTATATTTATTAAATAGTCCCTTTACAGCTTTTGTTGTTATTTTATATAGTATTATCTTTGTTGTTATTTTGTATAGGTCTATTTTGTTGTTATTTTATATAGTATTATCTTTGTTGTTATTTTGTATAGGTCTATTTTGTTGTTATTTTATATAGTATTATCTCTGTTGTTATTTTGTATAGGTCTATTTTGTTGTTATTTTATATAGTATTATCTTTGTTGTTATTTTGTATAGGTCTATTTTGTTGTTATTTTATAAAATTTATCTTGTTATTTTATTTGTCTATGATACTATTTATTTAAGACGTTTCTAGGTTGTCTTGTATTTGAGGCGCTAATAACCCTTGTCGTTGATGCGCCCTAAAACACCTATATAATAATAAAATCACTAACCACTCCCCCATATCCCCCTCTCCACCCATATACCTTTCTACTGTCCCTATCTAACCCCCCTCCATATACCCATACTCTCCTCTCTCTCCCCCTTATATACCCATCTAAATCAATTAGTCCAAGCTATTCTTAGCTTGCTTATCTTCCGAGATGATCTTAATCGGCTTAGAATAGTACTTCATACTATTTTTACTTTTCACTTTCAATTATTTAACCCTGTTTGAGGCATTATGATGACAATAAAAAATATAATAAATAAATAAATTATAAATAAGAATAATATACTTCGTAGAAGGGTTAATTATGGAGAATTCACAAAGTGAAAAAACTACTAAAATGGGGGGGAGGAACAATTATCAATATATTTAATGTTTCTTAATTTAAAATGAATTGGAGTCTTTCATTTCAAAATTCGAGTCCAAATTAGAATTATATTTCAAATTTGCCTGGTTAATGAAAATCGATTGGAGCCATCAGTTTAAAATCCGAGCTGACAATTATATTTCAAATTCGCCTCGTTAATTAATATATATTTAATGTTTCTTAATTTAAAATCTATTGGTGATTTTTCATTTTCATTCGAGTTCAAATGAATACAATATTATCTCGACACAAAGTCTAAATCAAAAATATATAGTTTTAGTAACGGAAATCAAGATATAAATATTAATGTTACATTGGTCTAATGGCTAGAGCTCATGCCCTTAGTTCAAGAGTTCGTCGGTTCGATTCTAGGCAAGAGGGTAATTTTTTTAGAGAAATTTCTCTAAGCGTTGTTACAAATTAATCTAGACAAATATATATAGTATAAGACGTATGTTTCGTCATTTTATTTTTGACTTTCTCAGCGACTTATTTCTCAACTCAATTGTCCAATATCATTATGAGAAACATTCTTTTTTCTTCTTTTCCAATTTTTTTAGATAGAATATTTCACATAATTATCGGAAATTGATTTGAGAATTAAGTTGCTGAGAAAGTCACAAATAAAATGACGAAACGTGTACGTCTTATTTAATATAAAACTAATTAAATTATGGATATGATTAACCAAACGATTAATCAGAAAAATTTACTCTCTTTTGATTAGAGTATATTTCATGTATCTGTGATTTCAATTTCGATATAAAGTTTTTAATTTGACCGGGCCATATTCGATCTTGTTTGAAATTGATCGCCGGGACATCTAGTGGCGGAAAAAGGAAGCTAAGCGTTGTTACAAATTAATCTAGACAAATATATATAGTATATCGATCCGAACTAATTAATGAACATTTAAGTGAACTCGTGTGAACTACGTTTACCAATTACACTATTAAACAAAAGTTTCTCCCGTAAACCTAACAATGGATTCCGGTAGAGTTTTATACGCTGATTGTCATGTAATTTCCCGATTTTTTACAACACGTCAGAGTTTTAGTATATTATCGGTTAAAATGATGAAAAAGGCCATTAAGACAGACCTCTTTTCGACTCCCAGGAGATAAAACACAGCAATATTTGAAATGAGAATATTTTGTTGACGTAATAGAAAACAGCTTCCTCTTTGATTTTCAAGTTACCACTTGTTTGTAGCTCAATTAGAACTCGAGTTATAACTAAAAAAACTAAAACTACGTTATTATAAAGGATAAACATAGATCAAAACATAAGGTCTTAGTTTTTTAGTAATAGCTCCAGTTCTAATTGAGCTACAAACAAGTGGTAATTTGAAAATCAAAGAGGAATCTGTTTCTATTCATCATCATCGAGTATACAGTCCTAAGACTGGTTTGATGCAACAATCCGTCTCCACTCGTCTCTGTCCCCCGCCAGCTGTTTGACCTCTCTAAATGTCTGGCATCCCATATCCCCAATTATTTGGTTGAAATATTCTAATCTGGGTCTTCCCCTTCCCCTTTTCTTTCCCACCTCCCCCTCCACAATATTATCCCCTAAGCAGTCCCCCATGTCTCAGTGTGTGCCCCATCATCTGACCTCTTCTCTTCTTCAGACTCTTCTACAAGGTTCTTCTTTCTCCGATTCTTCCAAGAACTTCTTCATTTGTAATTTTATCCATCCATTTGATATTCATCATTCTTCTGTAGCACCACATTTCGATAGCCTCTAATCTCTTTCTCTCCGCTTTTCTAATTGTCCAGGTTTCACACCCGTACATGGCTATGCTCCATACATATGTCTTCAATAGCAACTCCCTGTTTTCTAAGCTTAGTTTCCAGATTTCCAACAACTAACAGTCAACATGAACACTCGTAAAAGCACTTCTCAAAAGTAAAATGTTATTTCTTTTTTTTTTTTTATTGTAATTGAACACCAATGTTATAAGTAGAGCCAAAAATAAATGTTACTTCATTTATATTTTACAAAATAAAAAATGTGTCTTTTTTAACCGACTTCAAAAAAGGTGGAGGTTCTCTATTCGACTGAATTTTTTTTTTTTTTTTTTTTTTTTTTTGTGCCTATGTTACCTCATATCCATTACCCCATATCTCCGTCAACCGATTTTGAAAATTTTTTTTGCATTAGTCCCATTTTTTTTTTTCGTTTTTTTTTAATAGGTATTAGACCTTTTTTATTAGGTTTGTTTAGAACTAACCTCTTTGTTTATGAACCGATTTCGGTGGTTCTTTTTTATCCGAAAGGGGGTGTCTTAGGGATGGTGTCATATTAATTTGGTCAAGTTCTGATGATATGATCACTATTAATAACATCACTAAAAAGAGAAAAATAAAAATAATTTTTAAGAAAAAATAAAAACCGACTTCAAAAAATTAAATACAACAAATAAAATACACTAAAAGATATAAAATAATTGTTATCTTATTTAGTTACAACTAAACGACGAAATATTAACATGAAATTACTTTTTGAAGTTGGTGCCAAACATATAGTACCTTTTATGAATCGCACTCGACGGATCTTACTTAGTACGTTTGGCGGGTACGCTCGCTTATAGGTATAGTTTGTTTGGTACCGACTTCAAAAAGTAATTTCATGTTAATATTTCGTCGTTTAGTTGTAACTAAATAAGTTAATAATTATTTTATACCTTTTAGTGTATTTTATTTGTTGCATTTAATTTTTTGAAGTCGGTTTTTATTTTTTCTTAAAAATTATTTTAATAAACCATTAATTATTAATCCCCAAACAATGTGGCTCGCTTTGGAACAGTTTTATAAATTTGCGGCTCCCAAAGTTAAAGTTAGTGGACACCCCTGAAATATACAATAAAATAAACTTATAATGATGAAAATATTATTATTTTTACTGGGGTCAAATTTGGGGAGGGGGGGGGGTAAAAATCTAGACTCTTGGACTAAGCTCAACCAATTATTGTATACATAATCATTGTGCTCACCGAAAACTGAAATGAAAAAACTAACTGTCCAAAATTGGGGGGGGGGGGTATGGGCTGTTAATTTTTACATTTATAAACTTCTGAGGGACCACTGAGTATGTATACAAAATTTCGTTGGGTTTAGTGCAAGGGCCTAGATTTTCATTTTTTGACCCCCCCCTCCTAAATGATTATAAATGATTTTATTAAATATAACAGCCAGGCGTATGGTAAAGTAATGGCCACATCACTCTATTTTATTTTTTCACATACGTTTCGTTTTCGTTTCGTCTACTTTGCCGACTTCTTCAGGGTTCCAAATAGTTACATCACACATATGTATAAAATACAGTTTTTGACTTTATCCAATGCGAAGCATGGGGAAAGTATTGTAATCGGTCTCGCGGCAAGCGCGACTTCAAAGGGTCTTCAGGTAAAGACTACGGAACCCATGGACTCAATTAAAGTCTCAAATTGTAGTATTCAATTAGGTTGAATTTTAGCGCGTGACGGTTTTGCCAAAAATTACATGGGGTCTCGTCGAGAGGCCAAAAAGTGCCATTTTTTCATTGAGTGCGTGCGGATGTATGGATGGATGGATGAATGTATGTATGTTATCGTTTTTTTGGCCCACGATTTTTTTCACGCCGTTACACCGATTGAAATGAAATTGAAAACCTACCATTAGTTTAACAAAATGAAGCGCTGATTAGTTTTTGGTACATATCGGCCCACAAACATTAGTACTTTATTTCAGTACTTTAACCTTACTAAAAGAAAATTTAGGCCTTTGGACCAAACTCAACAATATTGTATAGATAATCAGTGGGACCGCAGAAGTCTCTAAGTGCAAAAACTAACCCCCGTTTTGGCACTTATGTTAATCAAAATGACCAGAATATGAATTCAATGATAATTTCAAGTCTTTCATCACTCACCCCTGGCTTTTGAGTAGAGTTATCTCGTTATCAGTAATAAAATATGTTTATTTAAAGATTAATTACGAAAAAGTGTCCTAATTTGATTTCATTAATAACACAAATCTACAAAAAAAAATTCCTTGTCCTAAAGGTTATTTCATGATTTTTCTATTCATTGTGCACCAAAATAAAGGAAAAATACCTATATTCCGTATAAAGTTTGCTTTTGTAGAGGTTATAATAATAATACCTGGCCACACCGAGCGTTGCTCGGTAACTTTTTGTTTCAGTTAAAGCGCTATATATTAATCGCTGAAACCCCTCACAACCCCGTACCTAGCCCCACCCCACCGGACCCCCCACTAAATTAAATATTTATTTTAAGACATGACTAATTTAAAACCCTTCCTTTATTTCAATCCGATTAAAATCTATACACGACTAATAATCGTTAGTGCAATTTTTTGAGAAAATTAAAAAAAAAAAACGAAAAATCTTCCAACCAAAAACTTGTTGTCCCCCTTCTAGCCCCTATATCGAGCTTAAGTTTCGAATTTCGTAGTTCTAAGATTAATGGTTGAGAAACGCAGGGGGGTATATTCTTACGTACGTAAACATCAACTTCCGGTACTTCTATTTTAGCCAAAATCTTGTGGTACTTTTTGTAGCCTTTAGATAGCTTAAGTTTCAAATTTCAAGACTGTGAGACTTACCGAAGACGAGATATGAACGATTAAAATATTTATTTTGAGACATGACTAATTTACACCCCCTTCCTTTATTTCAATCGGATTAAAAATTTGACACAACTAATAACTCATGATACTTGATAAGTACACCAAATTTTAGCGAAATCGTTAGAGCAGTTTTCGAGAACCCGATTGGATATATATACAATTTTTGCTTGTTTAATAACAGTAGATAAACGACGAAAAAAGCCATTTTGTTCTATTTTTCGAGTCCCATTAGATATTAAACAGCAATATTTGAAATCACAATATTTTGTTGGCGTAATAGAAAATAGCTTCCTCTTTGATTTTCAGATTACTGCTTGCTTGTAACTCAATTAGAACTCGAGTTATAGCTAAAAAAGTAAGACCATATATTTTTATATATGTTTATTATCCTTTATAATCACGTAGTTTTAGTTTTTTAGTTATAATTCGAGTTCTAATTGAGCTAAAACCAAGTAGTAATTTGAAAATCAAAGAGGAAGCTGTTTTCTATTACTTCAACAAAATATTGTGATCTCAAATATTTCTGTTTAATATCTAATGGGACTCGAAAATATGTCAAAATGGCCTTTTTTCGTCGTTTTGACCGATAATATCTCCAAAACAAGAGCTAATCGGTAATTTTTAACCGACTTCAAAAAAAAGGAGGTTCTCTATTCGGCTGAATTTTTTTTTTGTGCCTATGTTACCTCATATCTCCACCAATTCTGAACCAATTTTGAAAAAAAATATTGCATTGGGTTCAGTCTAGCTTCCGATTGGTCCCATTTTTTTCATATGTATTAGACCTTTTTTGTTAGGTTTGTTTAGCCCTACTTCTTTGTTTATGAACCGATTTCGATGATTCTTTTTTTTATTGGAAAGGGAGTAATTTAGGGATGGTGCCATATTAATTTGGTCAAGTTCTGATGATATGATCACTAAAAAGAGAAAAATAAAAATAATTTTTAAGAAAAATAAAACCGACTTCAAAAAAATTAAATGCAACAAATAAAATACACTAAAAGGTATAAAATAATTATTATCTTATTTAGTTACAACTAAACGATGAAATATTAACATGAAATCACTTTTTAAAGTCGGTGCCAAAACAAACTATACCTATAAGCGAGCGTACCCGCCAAACGTACTAAGATCCGTCGAGTGCGATTCGTAAAAGGTATATGTTTGGCACCGACTTCAAAAAGTAATTTCATGTTAATATTTCGTCGTTTAGTTGTAACTAAATAAGATAATAATTATTTTATACCTTTTAGTGTATTTTATTTGTTGCATTTAATTTTTGAAGTCGGTTTTATTTTTTTCCTTAAAAATTATTTTTATTATGGTGATTTTTGAATTCAGCAGGTGGAAATACATAAGAATCAGCTATTTTTGAGCTCGAGACATTTTCATTGTTGGCCAGTGTAATTGTACTAACGATGAAAGTTGCTTTGATTGAGAAAAAATAATATTTGTGATTTTCTTTAGTCAAAAATGAGTCTTATAAGGAAATTGATGTTTTCTAAATAGAAATAGAGGTGACTGTGGGTCAGTGGCTAGAGTGTCGGGTCGCTGACTCGAAGATCGCTGGTTCGAGACCGAGTCTCGGCAGATAGATATTTGCAGTCACCTCCTCTTGGAAAGTAATGGCAGCCTACCAAGAGTATAATTGCCTAGTCACCTCTCCAAATTAGCCGTTCGGAACCGGCGTTAAAAAGTAGGTCCCGTATATCTGTGTAAAACAACTAAACACACTCAGCACAGGTATATGTGGAGAGGCGCCGGCACCCGTTTCGAGTATGGCACTCGAAGAAGAAATAGAAATGTTTTATGGTTAAAATAATAAAGAAAGAAAGTATACGGTTCGACAGTGATCCAAAGGATGAAGGGGTTAACTCCTATTAATTACCAACGTTCTAAGTTAAGTTCATTTGGAATAAATACCCTTGTGTATTTTGAGTGTACACACAGACAAAGCCTTATGCCCTTTAGGTATACACTATACTGCTCTGCCTTGTGAACATAAATGATTCAAAAGCACCCTTTGACCTGCTGGTCTATTTTAGTAAAGTGTCAGAATACAAGGCACCACTTTTTGATTTTATAATTGACCCGAAGATAATTTGTCACCTGGTTCTATTCTAAATATAAAAATGAATATAATTTATATAAGTCTTTGTCTTATTACAAATTATAAGAAATCAAAAAAAATCTTCCAAAATGATATCAAATATTGATTATTCAAACGAAGTTCTTATGAAATTATCTATTCACAGAGAGAAACAAAGAGGTTGTCCTCTGTTTGATGCAAATAAACATCACACATATATATCGAGATGATATATCTGTATATATATTATTTATTTGTTTGAGACTATAGTTTCGAAAACTTGGTCTTCATCATCAGTCTTTCTTCAACTATAAATGTTTTTCATGGAGTCAATATCATATGGATATTGAAAACTTGGTGTTCCTTCGTCACTGCTGGAGGGCTAGGCTTGCCCTCCTAGCCTAGCGCTCCAGCAGTGACGAAGGAACACCAAGTTTTCAATATCCATATGATATTGACTCAATGAAAAACATTTATAATTGAAGAAAGACTGATGATGAAGACCAAGTTTTCGAAACTATAGTCTCAAACAAATAAATAATATATATATACAGATATATCATCTCGATATATATGTGTGTATGTTTATTTGCATCAAGCAGACGACAACCTCTTTGTTTCTCTTTGTGAATCAACAACTCTGCTACTCTCGGCAAAACAAAAACTTTTCAATGAAATTATTTATTTTGTACCATAAGAACTTCGTTTGAATAATCAATATTTGCGATCATTTTGGGAGATTTTTTTGAACATCGTCATATTTCCATAGCTACTTAAAATTAAATTCATTAAAATGTAATTTTTCACGAAAAAGCTCCTTTATTAAGAAAACTTGATGTTTTAGGGACATGATAAATCGTCTTAAAGCATTTGTCTACGTCTTTCAATTTATTGAGTAATATACGAGGTGTCTCATTTGAAAAAACGAACTTGTGACCCCTTTTATGAATACCGGAAATAATAGTAATCTTAGCACGCTCTGTATCATATGGAGTCGATTTTTCGGCGTAAATTAAATACTTGGGGTGTGTCTAAACTACTACCAAAATATCAACTTTTCATGAATTGAGGGCACTAATTTATTTAAGTTTAATTAGGGCCATGTTTTGGTCCATATTTAACACACATTATTTTTTATCTCCTAAACCGATAGAGATAGTAGGTTGCAATGGTCCTGTGGATTGAACCATAATTTATTTTAATAATTCATTAACTTCTTATTTTTATTCATCATTAAGTCTAATTAAGGCAATCGATTAATCATCGAACAAGGGAAACTTATGAGTTCTGGGAAAACATAGTAAATGACCAGTGATTAACAACAGAGAAGAGCATTGACTTGAGTGAGTTCCACAGTATTGACATGAGTGCGGCGAGATGAGTGAGCATCTACTGCCATAGAAGTGCTCAGAATATACCTACACATATACTTTATATTCAAGTTCCGCAGTATTGACTTGAGAGAGGCTATCAAGTGAGCTTATACTGCCAGCGAAGTGCACAGAATACATATACAAATACCTATACTTTTATAATCAAGTTCCGCAGTGGATGACTTCAAGAGTGAGTAGAAGCGAGAACACAGACTTCTCCTTATTTATACATATACTTCTGCCTTATAATTGAATATACACGCAAGGCCAGGAGTGAATAGGAGAGCTCTACTGTCTTATATATATACACATATATATATATCTACACACACAGCGGAGTGCCATACACACCTACGCGCTGAATCATCTGTTACAAGGAACATACAACGAGCCCACACACATACACCAGAGGCTCCTCTCCAGGACTTCGCTTGCAATACAGATACAGAGTGCATTGTACAATCAATCAATAAAACCATCTCATTGTCTCATAACCGCTGGTCTGTATAACATTATTTATAGTATTAGTACCAGGAAGCCCATTTCCATACATCCTTCACTCATCACCTCAAATTTCATTCTCCATTTTAGGGACGTGCCACTTGGATCAGACACTGAGGGACACACCCACCCCATCAACAAATAGCGAAGCAGATTAAACTAAGATTAACGTAACAATATAAAGCCCAATTCCCCTAGTACAATATTAACAAAAAAGTATTTTAATAAAAGGACGGTTCAAAAAAGTGTTAATATACGGGGTGTACTATTTAAAAAAATAAAGTTGCTACGACTTTTCAATGGACACCGAAACGTCGCAATGCTGAAAATATTTTAGATAGATAGAACAGGTAAGAAAATGTAAGGTGCTAAATTTTCAGAAAAAATCCTGCTATCTAACGTGCCATCGACAGTGAATCACCATGTATGTTTGGTGGACCGCTCTTTTTATGGCGATAAATGGTTTAAACAGAGAAAAAGTAATAAATTATTTTTTCGTTAATGTGTAGGGGAGCATTTTTGGATCTTGGGTAATATCTCTATAAAATGTGTCGTTTCGTCATTGTTGCTTTGATGATAATGGTCCAAGCTAGAATATATTTTTCGTTGGTCAACTACAAATAAAATTGTAAAAAGCCATTTTTTTTTGTTTTTTAATCCTCACAACATGATAATTACTAGATGTTGAAATTCTGAATTATTATTATATTAAATAATAATTAAAATTAAGAGATTTTAAAATAAATAAATATAGAATAGATATTGTTTATTGTTTTTTCTACAATAGTTACAAAACATGTCTATCTCTATACATATATATATATATATATATAAAATTAAGGTTTTGTCTGTACATTGGTCCAAATCACGCCAAATTTTGGTTGCACCGTTTCAAGCAAAGTTATGAACGAAAACACCCTCAACAAAATTCTTGTATGTTTGTATGTCTGTCTGTCTGTTTCCGTCGTTTCCGAAAAGTTGTTCACGATTCACGTCAAAATGGCTGAAGGGATTATTATGAAATTTCATATTTACATCAGATGTCTTCTAACTTACGTTTTTAGATATATAACGTTTTGATATTTTGACCCCAAAAGGGAGGGTTTGGGGGGAGGACGAATGAAAATTATCAAATAACTCCTAAACTATTAACTCTACGGCAAATTTTAAAATGAGCAAAGTTGTAGGGGATGTGATTGCTGACAACTTTTGTTTAAAAAATTCCCCCAAAAAACCACCCAAAAAGGGGGGGGTCAAAGTATGAAAATTCTTGCTTTTGAACCAAACTCAACCAAATTTTATATACATAATCTGTGGGTCACTAGAGAGCTAGAAATGCAAAAACTAACCACCCAAAAGTGAGGGGGGGGGGCAAAAAATGAAAATTCTTACCCTTAATAGCCAACTTAACCAAATTTTGTATATAGAATCTATGGGTCACTAGAAGGCTAGAAATGAAAAAACTGGGTGCCGTGGTAAGGTGCAGGGGGGGGGCACGGGGTGAGGGTCCAGAGGGGGGGTGGTGCGGAGGCTTGGGTGCGTGGTGATGGCGTGGGAGCGGTGATTGTGCACGGGTGCGGGGGCGGGAGGTGCTGGGTGGGGTTTGGGGGACGGGAGTGGTGGGGAGTGGGGTTCGTGGGTTGGGGGTCCAGGGGGCATGCCACCTGTCTAGCAAGAGGGCCGCCGAAGGCGGGCCTTGCAGCTAGTTTAATTATATTTGTAATGGTGGACTAGTAACCAGTATGCAAACATTCCTAGGTTCGATCGCCCCAGGATCTTAAGGTCTAGCTCCTCAGTGTCTATAATTTAGCCAAGAAAATGAAATCCTTTGCCCATTGAGAAACAATAATCATGAATTGGAATAGGAGGTATTTAAGACATTAATGAACGACTTTTCAGACCGATCGTTATAATTAGCATTTATGTTAATCAAAGTGACCAGCTGAATAGGAATTCAATGAGAATATAATTTTTACTCTTTCATTACTCACCGGTGACTTTTGAGTTTCTTTTCTGATTACTGATTGATCAGTTATTACACTATACCTATCAAATAATATTAATTGAATTATATTAAATTTAAAGTTTTTTGCTGATAGTAGCAGAATTTTTATATATTGAAGGATACAATAAAATAAATAAAATAAAATTTATAATTCCAGCAGAACCGCACACTTTTATTGTCTCCATCAACTGAATTATAGTCCAGGCAAATTACGTGAAAAATGGCATAAGCAGGAAATAATTCCAGGTAAAGATTTTATTGCTGGAATATCTTTAGTGCTTCTCCAATATTACTACCCTAAGTTTACCCCCAAATCTGTGATGGTGCCAATCTTTCTACGCGCCTCAAAGTGAGAAAATTTCGGAGTTTTTCACTTTTTCTTGAATAACTCTCAAACGGCTTATCAAATCAAAAAGATATTTATAGATAAATTAAATATCTTTAAATTACCCATAAAATGATGAAAGTTTCATCTATTTAGGTTCTGTAGAACCGGTACTAGCGTCTGTCAAAAAATAGCTCCTGAAATCACTTTTGAATATCGCTAAAACTCGTAATTTTTTCGATTCTTTCCAATTTTGACCATGAAAGAGCACGTTTTCGACAAAGACCACTCTATAAATTTTTTAACTAGATTAAATTTGGTACAATTTAAACAAAGTCTCATGTTAATTGCGTAATGCTAACCCGTGCAGAAATGAGGTTGCATTTTTTTTTCAAAAAATCGCAGTTTTTCCTTCATAAAATGAAAACCACTCATCCTAGAAATTTGATTTTTGTTTGATTCTCTACTAAATTTTATTGACTTGAACATTTACTTGGACCACTTTTTTGATAAAACTTTTGGATTTATATATATCTAGCATTGTCCATGACAGGAAATGATCAATTTTTTCAAAAAAATCGCAGTTTTTCCTTCATAAAATGAAAACCATTCATCCTAGAAACTTGATTTTTATCTCATTCTCTAGTAAATTTTGTTCACTTGAACATTTAGTTGGACTACTTTTTTGATAAAACTCTTAGATTTATAGATATCTAGCATTTTCCATGGCAGAAAATGATCAATTTTTTCAAAAAATTGCAGTTTTTCCTTCATAAAATGAAAACCACTCATCCTAGAAATTTGATTTTTGTTTGATTCTCTACTAAATTTTATTGACTTGAACATTTACTTGGACCACTTTTTTGATAAAACTTTTGGATTTATATATATCTAGCATTGTCCATGACAGGAAATGATCAATTTTTTTCAAAAAAATCGCAGTTTTTCCTTCATAAAATGAAAACCATTCATCCTAGAAACTTGATTTTTATCTCATTCTCTAGTAAATTTTGTTCACTTGAACATTTAGTTGGACTACTTTTTTGATAAAACTCTTAGATTTATAGATATCTAGCATTTTCCATGGCAGAAAATGATCAATTTTTTCAAAAAATTGCAGTTTTTCCTTCATAAAATGAAAACCACTCATCCTAGAAATTTGATTTTTGTTTGATTCTCTACTAAATTTTATTGACTTGAACATTTACTTGGACCACTTTTTTGATAAAACTTTTGGATTTATATATATCTAGCATTGTCCATGACAGGAAATGATCAATTTTTTCAAAAAAATCGCAGTTTTTCCTTCATAAAATGAAAACCATTCATCCTAGAAACTTGATTTTTATCTCATTCTCTAGTAAATTTTGTTCACTTGAACATTTAGTTGGACTACTTTTTTGATAAAACTCTTAGATTTATAGATATCTAGCATTTTCCATGGCAGAAAATGATCAATTTTTTCAAAAAATTGCAGTTTTTCCTTCATAAAATGAAAACCACTCATCCTCAAAAGTTGATTCCTATCTTATTCTCTAGGAAATTTTATTTACTCAAACTTTTAACTGGACCACTTTTCTATAAAACTCTTAGATTTATAGATATATTCCATATTTTCCGGACAGGTTATGATCTGAATCCTCAAAAGCGTCATGGAAAATGCTGGATATCTTTTTGATTTGATAAGCCGTTTTTGAGTTATTCAAGAAAAAACTCAGAAATTTTCTCATATTGAGGCGCGTAGAAAGATTTCCACAACACAGATTTGGGGAAAAACTTAGGGTAGTATCAATAAAGGTATTCCAGCAATAAAATTTTTACCGCGAATTATTTCTTGTTAAAATCATAATTTGCCTCGACTATTATATTAATTAATTCATATTTAATTCAAAGGTTCATTCTAGTCTCGTCTCTTGCATAAATAATTATTAAAAAATAAATATAATAGTTTTGGGATTCTATATCTCTATGTTCACCGACCTCCCAGGCTAAACCGCTTAACCAATTGTCTTGAAATTTGAAACATATACTCCTGAGGGTTCAAGTAACCGGTGTGAATTATAAAAAATAATATTTAAATAAATATTTATTTATTAGAGAATATAGATTTACGGTTTATTTTATTAAATATTAAATACTAACTTCAAGGCCCGCATCTGTCGGGCCTTTTGCTTAGCCAGGGGCTTCGCCCCCTGGACCCCGACGTGGCTGCTTTATTGATGTTTTATTAGTTACAGAGGAAAAATATAATTGTTTTAATAAAAGTAATAAATAGATATAATTTGAGATTCTATTTAACTGCAATATACACTCATAACAAATAAGATGAAACAAATATTTAAAATGTATTAAAAATCCACTTGTTATCATTAAGGGAAAATAAAAAAAGTTATATTATATGTAGGTATTATTATAGATAAGAAGACTTGAAAATTACACTTATTATTCATTTTGCTAGACACAAAAGTATATACAATCTATTTATAAAAAATTCTCTTATCCTCAAGCTTGAGTTGTTTATCATAAAAAAATTTAGTCTTTTTTGATTTTAAGTCGATTCTTCCATGTTTTCAGTAGAGCTTGCCATTAATAGTCAAAACATCAAAAATGGAATGCAATAAGGTTATTCCCTCTAGTATTAGATAAGAATCGATTGCTATTTTTGATTTTAAGTCGATTCCTCCATGTCTTCACCAATGGCTACCAATAAAAACCGAAACGTCAAAAATCGAAAGTAGAATGGTTATTCCTCGACTGTTAAATGAGAATCGATCATTATTTTTGATTTTAAGTCGATTCCTCCATGTCTTTACCAATGGTATAAAAACAGAAACGTCAAAAATCGAATGTAGAATGGTTAGTCAACATGAACTGAAAATTGCAAGTGATATCTGATTAATAATAAACAAATAAACATATTAATATTTCAAATGAATTTGGATAAAGTTTAGCAACGATCCGTTGCAGTTTATTTTTTTAATTTAAGTTTTTAAATGTACTTTAAAAAATAGATAGTTTTTTTTAATCTTTGTTGCATTATTGAATTCTTCTTCAACAATAATGTGGGCAGAACAATTGAGAATGAATGATACTCAAAAATCTTACAACAGGGCCGCCAACACATGTTTTTTTTGCTCGTTTAGTTCTTTTATTGTCTGGCAAGCTATGTTGGCTAACCTGATTTTTTTTTAGTTTTTCCTGATTTTTCCAATTTTCCGGGCAACTTTTCCAATTTTTTTTACGTATTAACCTGAATTGGACTATTACGAACATTAAAAAAAATTTAGCCAAATCGGCCCAGACATTTGAGAGATCTGCGCTTACAAAGAAACAGAAATTCATTTTTATTATATAGACAATTTAATTCATACACTAAAAGTCCCATAAGCAACGGTGTTTTTGTCACTATGACAGCGAAAAAAGTTTACCCTAACTTTTCCAGCGACAAAACTGAACCTAGCTTTATTTTTTCAATTATGTTTTATTTATTAATTGGTTTTTTAATTTTAAAACCCACTAATAGGTTAAAGCAAATATTATTATATTATGTTAAAATTAGAAATTTTTTGTTTGAGAAGACGGAGAGGGAAAGGATGGATCCAATCGATTTGATTGGGGAATAATGGAATTAAAATAATTATCGGAAAAGAGGTTTTTTTATCTAATTAGATTTTTCCTCTTATTAAAAACAAGGACTAAAGATAAATAAGGACACTCGATGGTGGAGAAGTTATCTCCGAAATCGAAGCAAAATACAATGTATACATTAATTAATGTAAAATAATTGGTTTAATAAAATTTATTAAAAAAAAAAAAAAAAAATTTTGTTTGTTTTTAATTAACAGGTGTCTAAATCATAACAAAACAGGTGTGTTTACAAATAAAGTGGTTCAAGTGGCTTTTTTTATATAACTTGGAAACAAATCTTATTTAATTTTATGTTTTTATTTCAGATCCTATACGATTATTTTTTTTATTTTTATTTTCCTATTTATTTTTTTATCAAGTTGTTTATAAGAATTGTATTTTTAACAATTGTACTTTTCCTCTAAATTAAATAAACTAATTTATGTCTTAATTATGTTAATTTTGTGATTTACGTATTGATTCATTAAATTGTCTTACCGAATTACACTCAAGCTTTTTTTTGGGTCGAAGTAAACTTGATATTTTATAATTCGAGTTTTGTTGCCTTTGGGCAATTTAACTCAAAAAACTACCAGAAAAAATTACTCGTCCTACGGACTCGTAATTTTTTCACAGGTAGTTTTTTTCGTTTAGTTGCCAGGCAACAAAATTCTCATTAAAATGTCAAGTTTACTTCGGCAAAAAAAGCTCTCGTGTAATTATAAGTGATTAAAGATGCAGTAGTTTTATACATAATTATTTATTTAATTAATTATTATAAAATATAATTTATTTTCATTAATCTCTGAAGTGTATTGCCTAAGAAGATGAATTCTTTGACCCAGAATCGCTTTCGTTGAGGTTTTGGTTGTTGTATTATATATCTAGTGCGAATTCTCTTTTATTCAGCTCTTAGAAACAAAAAAGCATTTGATGAGAGGCCCAGGGCGATTTATATACGATATAACTTTGTAAAAAGTGTGTTTTTCATTTCCTCGTCTTGCCTTTTGTTCTTTCTTTGACTTCCTTCAAAACAGGGGCTGAGACAGAGAGATTCAAGCTCGGATAGATTTGACATTCCTTTACCGAAAAAAGATTAAAAATTATATTCTAGTTTTCCCAAGAGGGAAAAAATGGTACAAAGAAAGAAAGAAAATGAACGAGATCTCAATATTAATATATTTTTTTTTAAATTAATTAATATTTATACCAATATAGGTATCTATTTTTAATTTCATTTATATATAACGGGTGAGTTTTTTTATCTTAAGACAGTCTTAACGTTCTGGTAGACCAAAAAAGTTTGAAGATGCGAAACTACAGGAGTTATTGGATGAAGACCCAACCCAAACTCAAAAACAATTGAAAAAACAATACACCGACAACAAATGATCAATTTGAACCACGCATTGATCGAAAAACGTCCAGAATGGGCCCGAAGACACGGTAAAGTGATTTTACAAAACGATAACGCGCCGTCTCATAAAGCAAAACCGGTCAAGGAAGCGTTGAAAGCACTTGGGTGGGACATATTATCGCACCCGCCGTACTCTCCAGACCTTGCCCCGTCCGACTATCAACTTTTCGCATCGATGGGACACGCGCTTGCAGAGCAGCACTTCGCCAATTTCGAAGAAGTTAGAAAATGGCTCGATGAATGGTTTTGCTCAAAGGACAAACAGTTTTTTTGGGATGGCATCCATAAATTGCCAGAAAGATGGGCAAGATGTATAGAATCAAATGGCCAATACTTTGAATAAATAAATTTTCCATTTTCTTAAAAATTACGTAGTTTTTTTCGAAAAAACCGGTAATGACTTTCCGGTACACGTAGTAACTCAAAAGCAGTGCATTATATTATGAAAAAAGTTTCAATTAAAAGCTTATTTATATCAGGAGGGAAACTAAACAACGCTATTATTTGTCGACCTAGAACAAGCTTTCAATTTGTTTTTTAAATAGAACCCTTTATTTTTCTTTACGTCTACTTAATCTATAAAAAAAAACTGAACAACTTTCATAAGAACTATTTTTTTACACATCAAATAAAATAGAGGACAATATGAAGGGCTATTTTCTAATGAATTCCAAAATAATTTCACATAATTCCAAAGAAGTGTACA
The DNA here is from genome assembly GCA_024734495.1 of Forficula auricularia. Taxonomy (NCBI): domain Eukaryota; kingdom Metazoa; phylum Arthropoda; class Insecta; order Dermaptera; family Forficulidae; genus Forficula; species Forficula auricularia. Next base: position 977,040 of record JALMQS010000666.1, read on the forward strand.
CCTAATTTCAATCTCGGTTCACTTTGTATACATACTTTTGTCGAAAGGGCTAGAATTTTCATTTTTGACCATCCCCCATAGAGGTTGTTAGTTTTTGCATTTCTAGCCTTTTTGGGGCCCGCAGAATATGTATACAAAATTTGGTTGAGTTTGGTCGAAAGGGCTAGAATTTTCATTTTTGACCCCACCGCTTTTTTTTGTCTGATATAATGTCTAAAACACATTAAAAAAAAATATTTTATGATCTTTTCAAAAATATATTTGGTTTTGTTTTTAATTAATTTTTTTCATTTTTTATATAATACCTCTTCAAAATGTGGTAGATCTTTATACCCCACCCTGTATATATAAAATAAGATTTTAGGATCCCTTCCCCCTTATGGGTTCGAATTTCAAAAAATCATTTCTTACTGGATATCCATGTCATTATAGAAAGGCACTTTCAAAATTTGACCCCTTTAGGTCTGTCACGGAACTGATTTATATATATAAAATACCCATTTTATATTTAAGCGCCACTAACTAGGGACAGCTAATAAGTAAGCTTAGCTGTCACGTAATTCACGTTTAAGGGAATCAAAACATTAATATAATTAATAATAGGAATTAAATAATATTAATTGAAGATATATTGTTAAAGTGTAATTTATACATTTATTTTATATTTTATCATCCATCCCGAAGAAACTACATTTAATCAATTCTATATGTTTTAGGTAAGAATTGATTATAACCTGTATATAATAACTTAATTATTCAATTGTATATTTAATGTAAAGAGAATCTATATGTTTTAGCAATCAATTAAAGCAGTCCTTTTAATCACTTACTTACATATATATACAGGGTGTCCCAAAAGTCAAGGAAAATTGCTACCTTGCTCTAAATATTTGAATGCTGTGGCTACGAATTTTCATATTTTATAATTCTAATTTTTGTTACGGAATCCTGAATAATATTGCTATCGATCGCAAAACAGAAACTAACTAAGAGTATTATACTTTTTGAGAAAAAAAATATTTTTGACAGATTCATGTGTCAAAAAATTTTAATCAGCTAACTTTGACTCTTGATATCTTAAAAAAAACTGTGTCAAACAATAATGGCAAATTATCTAAATAATTGACGCATTTAATCAAGATTTCAAAATGCTTTTTTAAAAAACAAAAAATAATATTTGCATTTTTATGCGAAAGAAACTAATTTCAAAATACAATTCGAAATTTGCTAAAGGGTAGAATTTAACATAAAAACTAATTTAATATATTAAAATATTTTTATTCATATAAAGTAAATAAATTTGTTTAATAGTCTTTGGTCTTGTAAGAGGCGGCCCGCTCCTCGGAGGCCCAATAAACAAAATTATAGTGGCGTGCGGTCCATAGTTGTGGATGCGGCACATCCCTAAAATTTCAAAAAATAAATGTTCAAAATAATAATTGTTTTTATAATCAATATTTAATAATATTTCAAATTACAAATTAAAATTAAAATTATTTGATATCTGTTTTCATGTTAAATTCTACCCTTTAGCCAATTACGAATTGTGTTTTGAAATTAGTTTTTTTCGCATAAAAATGCAAATATTATTTTTTGTTTTTTAAAAAAGTGGAATGTTTTATACCATTTTGAAATCTTGATTAAATGCGTCAATTTTTCGGATAATTTGCCATTATTGTTTGACACAGTTTTTTTTAAGATATCAATAGTCAAAATTAGCTGATTAAAATTTTTTGACACATGAATCTGGCAAAAATATTTTTTTCTCAAAAAGTATAATACTCTTAGTTATTTTCTGTTTTGTGATTGGTAGCAGTATTATTCAGGATTCCGTAACCAAATTTAGAATTATAAAATATGAAAATTCGTAGCCACAGCATTCAAATATTTAGAGCAGGGTAGCGATTTTCACGGTTTTTCAAAAAAATGCCCAAAAAAATTATTTTGGACAATCCTGAACTCACCTATCTTGTATTCACGTTTGATCCTTGACTTTTGGAACACCCTGTATATATAGAGAGATTATTTAAAAACTAAAAAATTTAAATAGTTCCCGGCGCTTTGGTCATTTAGAAAATCGAACCTCCCCTCATGATGTGGAGAAAATGCCGAGATTTCTAATTAAGTGAGCAATATTAAATATGGAAATGAATTCATTGATTAAAATATATACTTGGGGGACATGATCCAAGCAAGCAAGCAAGAATACATCCAGATGGAAACTGACACCCCTGGCGGGGATAATTAATATTCAATCAAGCCTCCTTTCAATACCCTGGATACTGGATTCAATATTGAAAATATCGATTTTCCTTAATTAAATCTTTTATTTGAAGGAAATAAAAGGGCTCTAGAAATAGATTTCCATTCACCAGATTTCATTTATTTATTATTTTTTTTTTTAGAATTTCGTTTATTCTTTTCTGATATGTAATATAGAATATAGATATAAAAAGAATACCTTGTAGTTACAAGTTCACAGCTCTTCTTTTAGCTCTCGCCAATAAATTAGAGCGAGATTCAAACAGCACGACTGAGAGATTGTTTTTTTTTTTGGTGTAGGTCAAGCCGATTTGATATCTCAAATATTATTCTATAGATTTAAGGTACGGAATCATTTATAGTAGAATTCGTTGAATTGGCTAGAATATTTAAATTTTAATTTCCAGCAAGTTTTAAAATTCAAATAAATTTTATAATATAAAGAGCTGCTCCAGGCGTGCCTTCGGCACGCCCTCTACAGCTCGGCCCTCCGGGCAGGTGGCTCTAGCGGGCAGCGTCTCGGCATGTGATTATTAGGTCTGTAATATATATTTGTAATATTTTTCCATCTCTTTCCCCCCACGCACTCATTTTAGCTATTGATTTTTACAGCATACATTTTATATAGTCTTAAAAACTAACATTACAAAATTTGATCTATATCGGAGAGAATATTAATTTTTTGCCCCCACTCACATTTTGGGAGGTTGAAATTATTTTTTAGATATTTGCAAATAAATATCTCTCAGATTTCTAAAGAGTAAATGTACAAAAAAGGTAAACATTTCTATATCCCCCCCTTCGTCCCTATACAGTCAATTTTGATAGTTGATTTTTATAGGAATAGTTTCTTAAAGCAATAAAGAATAAGTCTACAAAATTTGATCAAGATAGGAGAGAGTTTTAATTTTTGCCCCCACTCACATTTTTGATATTTGGGAGTCGAATTTCAAAAAATCCTGAAATTACTGTTTAGATATTTGTATTTAGAATTTTATTAAGTAAAAATTAAGTAGATATCTTATCGTTCCTAATTGAAAATGCATAACTAGTGTAAACACATTGCAAAGATATTTTGCCCCTTTTGACCCCTTTAGGGGTCGAATTTCAAAAAATCCTGAAAATTTTTTTTAGATATTTTAATTTAGTATTTTTATAAGTAAAAAGCAAGTAGATATTTTATTGTCTTTAAGAGATATCGCATAATCAGTGAAAACACACTTTGCCTTCTTTGACCCCCTTAGGGGTCGAATTTCGAAAAATCCTTTCTTACTGAGCTCCTATGTCATAGATGTAATATCCTCTCCAAATTTCATGTTTCTGTCCAGTGGTTCTGGCTGTTTTGATGAGTGTGTGAGTGAGTGAGTGAATGAATTGATTGGCCAGTGACAAAGCGTTAAATTGTTAGAACGAGTTTGATTGGTCAGAAAGCCATTGTGTTTAGGCAATGAGTTAAATAAATCTTATATTTCCCTCTATTGTTTGACAGTACACACCCTGCTTAGACAATGAGTTAAATAAATATTTTCTTATATTATTGAATCAATTTCATTCAAATTCAATTTTTAATAAAGAATTTTAAAATCTTTTATTTTAACCCAAACTTCTTGAGAATTTATGAATTTTTTCTTTAATTTAATAATTTATCAATACCTCTATAGAAAAAATACAAATCTTTTAATAAAGAATTTTAAAATCTGTTATTTTGACCCAAACGTCTTGAGAAATTATTAATTTTTAATTTAATTTAATAATCCATCAATATCTCTATAGAAAAAAACAAATCTTTTAATAAATAATTTTAAAATCTTTTATTTTAGCTAAAACCTATATATCAATTTAATTCAATTTCAAAAAGTATACATAGTATCATTTTAATTTTAAAAAAACTATCTAAAACTTCTTTTCTACGTTTAATTTATTAATTAAAATTAACATGTAAGTACTATTTAAAATCTTTTATCTACGTTTTATTAATTGCATATTACTTATATATTTTAACATGTGGTTTGAAATTAATTTTTTAATAATTTTTTTATAAAATCATATCTTATTCATAATTTAGCCCCTCTAGGGATTTTCCATTTGTAACAAAATCATTGTTGGTAACGCTTCTTAAAGATAACGTTTTCCCATATTCCATTTTTACTATTTTAGTTTACATTATAACTATAAATTGTTTTGATATAAAAAAGATATATAAAAGTTTGTGATTCTTTAAGTACGTGTGTTAAAGGTCTTATAATCTTTTCATTTATAGGTAAGTTTACTCTATATTAAATTATTGTAATATTCATATTGTATATAATATTTGTTAATAAAATACATTTATAGTTCCAGATAAATTGAATTATTTATAATCTAATCTATTTAAAGATTACATAGATATATAAATAAATAGATTTATGAATTTTTTCTTTAATTAAATAATCTATCAATACCTCTATAGAAAAAATACAAATCTTTTAATAAAGAATTTTAAAATCTGTTATTTTGACCCAAACGTCTTGAGAAATTATTAATTTTTCATTTAATTTAATAATCCATCAATATCTCTATAGAAAAAATACAAATCTTTTAATAAATAATTTTAAAATCTTTTAAAAAAATTTTATTTTAACTACATTGTGCATATATTTATGAAAAAAATAGACATATTAAATGAAGGAAAATTTTACTTTTTTATTTCTAGATATTTCTTTGACGTTTCAAAATGAATCAAATCAATCCGAAGGTTAAGAAAGTGCAACTTCAGCGAGCATCTCAGGCTGAAGAGCGAGAGTTCGGGTTAGAACAAATGCGAATTGCACGTGCGGTATCCAGGTCTGTAGAGAACGAAGATGAGCGGGAGGGTAGGCTGAAGCGAGTGCGGATTTCGGCATCTGCATCTAGAGCTGCCGAAAACGAAGATGAGCGGGTGAGTCGGCTGGAGCAAAAGCGGATTTCGGCATCTGCATCTAGAGCTGCCGAAAACGAAGATGAGCGGGTGATTCGGCTGGAGCAAATGCGGATTTCGGCATCTGCATCTAGAGCTGCCGAAAACGAAGATGAGCGGGTGATTCGGCTGGAGCAAATGCGGATTTCGGCATCTGCATCTAGAGCTGCCGAAAACGAAGATGAGCGGGTGAGTCGGCTGGAGCGAATGCGGATTTCGGCATCTGCATCTAGAGCTGCCGAAAACGAAGATGAGCGGGTGAGTCGGCTGGAGCGAAAGCGGATTTCGGCATCTGCATCTAGAGCTGCCGAAAACGATGAAGTGCGGGAGAGACGTCTCGCAGTCAACAGAATCCGTGCATCCAGAGCTAGAAGATCGGTTAGGCCTTCCAATTTGTCGCTTGCAGCCTTTAACTATGATCCGCATTTTGACTACCAAAATCATCCTGATGTTCTGATTGGCAAAATGGATAAGATATGTGTTCATTGTTCTGCCAAAAAGTATAAAGGTGAGTCCCAAGGAATGTGCTGCAATAATGGTAAGGTGAGGCTTCCGCATCTGGATTCGCCCCTGATGAATTTATGGCGTATATGACAGGGACAACAGCAGATTCGAATCATGTCCTACAAAATATACGAAGATATAACTGCTGCTTTCAAATGACTTCCTTCGGAGCTAATTCTATTGTTAAGGAATCAGGATTCATGCCAACATTCAAAGTTCAGGGTCAAATTTACCATCGAATAGGGTCACTTCTTCCTTGCCCAAATGAATCGCCAAAGTTTTTACAAATTTATTTTATGGGGGATGAACAACTTCAAGTAGATCAACGCTGTCAGAATATACCCGGTACAAGACGTATTATTATTGAACATCTTCAAAGACTCCTACGTGGTCAAAACCAACTGATTAATACATTTACAACCGCTCTGGAAAAATTGCCGACTGATGAATATAAAGTCGTCATTCGGGCTGATAAAAAACCGGCAGGAGAGCATGAACGTCGCTTCAATGCCCCTCAAATTAGTGAAGTAGCTATTGTTATGGTGGGCGACCAATTCAATAGAAGGGATATCATTATTCAGCGGCGTGGTGAAGCTACGTGCAAACAAATTATCCACTTTTGGTTGACGATCAGAGAGAAGTGTACGATATTATTATGGAACGCATTAAAACGTCGAGTGGCGGCTTACTTTTCTTAAATGCACCTGGCGGCACAGGCAAAACATTCCTAATAAATCTCATACTGGCTGAGTTACGCATGCGTAAGCAAATAGCACTTGCAGTAGCATCATCAGGCATAGCGGCCACCCTAATGGCTGGAGGACGAACAGCCCACTCAGCCCTAAAGATACCTCTCAATATTGCTACAGATGAAAACCCAGTCTGCAATATAAGCAAGGGTTCTGGTCAAGCTCAAGTACTTAAACTATGCAAAATTATAGTATGGGACGAGTGCACAATGGCCCACAAGAAATCATTAGAAGCTCTCAACCGCACACTACAAGACCTGCTGATGAGCTTAACGCCTGCCTCAAAGCTTCAGCTCTTTGGGAAAAAGTTCAGAAAGTCCATTTGTCAACAAATATGCGGGTTCGTATCCATAATGAAAGAGATGCACAGCAATTTGCGGCGAGACTGCTTCAGATTGGAAGTGGTACTTTTTCTATTGATCCACAGACAGGCGAAATTATACTAACTGAAAATCTGTGCCAGTTAGTGTCGTCCATTGAGCAGCTCATTCAGAAAATATACCCAGATATAAACAAAAACTTCAGAAGCCATGATTGGTTATGCGAGCGAGCCATCCTGGCACCCAAAAATGACAGTGTGAAACAAATTAATGAACAGATTCTGAACCAAATACCTGGCGACGCAATCACATACAAGTCATTTGACTCTGCACTGGACACCGATGATGCCGTAAATTACCCGCTGGAATTTCTGAATTCCCTTGAGCCACCTGGGATGGCTTCTCATATTTTGAAGTTGAAGAAAGGATCTCCAATAATGCTTCTGCGGAATCTGGACCCGCCAAAACTATGCAACGGAACCCGTCTCTGTGTAAAGAATATTTTGCCAAACGTCATCGAAGCCACCGTATTAACGGGAAAAGCAAAAGGAGAGGACGTTTTCATACCTCGCATCCCATTTTTACCAAACGAACTATCATTCAGCTTCAAACGAGTCCAGTTCCCAGTTAGACTGGCATTTGCCATAACCATCAACAAAGCTCAAGGACAATCCCTTAAATTAGTAGGCGTAAATTTAGAAAGTCCTTGCTTCTCTCATGGTCAATTGTATGTGGCGTGCTCAAGAGTAGGAAGTCCTAAAAATTTGTATGTTTTAGCTCCGGGAGGAAAAACAAAAAATGTGGTTTATAAGCAAGCATTGCGTTAAAACCTAAGAAATTAATTTTCATAACGGTTTCTGGCCCTCGAGGGGCTTCACGAACTTCACTACTTTCACCATATATCAATGTCATGTTTTGTTCACTATTTTAAGGTTAAAATGTATTTATTTATATTTCATATTTTAATATTTTAATCCATTATTCTATTATGTATTGTTCTATTATTATATAAATTTTTTTGTTTTATTTGTAGATTGTGAAAAAATTAACAAATCTTTAATTAATTTTTATTTTTTATTCAAGTTTGTATAGGATATAAATAAATTATAATTAAATTTAAATTATACTTTATAAAATTATGTATCTTAGCCTTTATCCTTATTTTTCTTCTAAGCCCCCTATATAAACAAAAACAAAGAAAAAAATCAAATCCGGCGCCTATGCTTAAACCGATCTAAGCCAAATTTAATTGTGAAGATTTGCTGATATTTTTTTTGCTGTTCCTTGAACAATTTCATTCATTCAAAGAAAAAAAACAATTTTTGCCCTCCTCAAGACGCTGCCCGCCAGGGCAACCCGCCCGGAGGGCCTAGCTGCAGAGGGCGTGCCGAAGGCAGAAGAATTCTTTCCATTGTTTGATTTTTCTCTATTATTAATATCAATAGTATTTTTCCACGTTCCTTTTCCCTTTCATTTATAAGCACAGGTATATAAATATTCAAACTCCCAAAATAACCTTTTTCAGAATCCTTTTATAAAATCTAAATTCTCAGTACGACATCAATCCCCCCCCCCCCCTTTATTTTTTCTCAAATAAACCTTTACCTCATAGTTTCTAATTTTGTTTTCAGTTTTCTTTGTTAACTCCGGTGCCTATGCCTAAACAGATCTAAACCAAATTTCTTTGGGAAGATTTGCTGATATCTATTTTTTGCTTTTCCATTCATTCAGAGAGAGAAAAAAAACTTTCGCCCATCTCGAGACGCTGCC